>JBAJHX010000076.1:266397-276771 GCA_037176925.1 Amniataba percoides | reverse complement strand
TTGTATATTATATAAAATTATGTTCCAGCCTATAAACTTCATGTAATACAATTCCTCCCTTAATTCCAGTGCATACACAGTTTTTCTGTTCAACCAGGAATTATATCTAACAATTCAAGTGAACTGACTTTCAGCTATAACAAAATAAAGTGGTTTAGATATCTTGATACTGTGGAGCTTTTTTATATCCTGTCGATTGTCTGACTGCTCATGTTTCTTGCTCAGTGTCTGTCCAGATTTAATAAGTTGCAGTATTCCTTCAAATAATTATTTTGGGACAAGGAGAGTGCATCACATTTTTCCCATCTTTCCAGTCAATTGCTCAGCTGGTACAGACACCACAGAGTTCTCGAATGATCTTTTTAGGAGCTGCATTATACATAGAGAACAAGAAATACATAGAGGTTGTGTCTATTAGACAATAATGAACACATTTTCTTATCAAGGATCTGTGCAAATACAATGATCAGATTGTAATTTTAGATAGCTGGTGAAATGGTGAAGGAAGACAATGAGACTGAATGATAACATGAAATGTCAGACATAATAAGTCTCAGTGTGACTCTGCGGTATGTGGGCTGTGATTTTTAGACCTGTTTCCAGGCAACTGACTATTATTTTAGTCTATGGTTAGACGCTTCAGTTTGATGTTGCACCTAAATAGCTTTAAGTCAGTGTATAAAATAACTTTGTACACTTGTCCACATGGTTAAAATGAGTAAAGCTGGCAAGTTACTTGTTTGAATATTAGTACACCTCTGTTTTTCTTTAAATAGAAATGTCTCTCAATTATTTTCATCTGTCATAGACAGATAATAATTTCAGATAATACTAAAATGAATGGTGTATAACTGGTTTGGTGGCTTGACATAAGAAGGCTGATCCCAGGAGCATTCCCTGCACACAGTTATTTGATTTGTTCTTCTAGCTGTAGTCTTGTCCTGTATAAGTGCTGTACAGAGGCATATGGCCAGGCTTGTGCAGGCTAATTACAGGCATTATCTCATTCACTATTGTAAGGGACTGTTGTGCCATCTTCCATTTATTTAATTAGGCTTTTCACATATTAGAAAGGCCCAGTTGAAAATGTAACATATGGATTGAGAGAACACGGACGTTGCGGGTGTTGTAGTTTAGTAAAAATATATTGTGCCTTTTTGCTGATGTGGAGCAATTTGTCAAGCAATTAGTCATATTAATTAAATTTTTGTAGCGCTAATCAAACAAATATGCTAAAACATTCTTTACATTGCCAGTCTACTGTCGGTTCCCATTTAACTTGATGGCTTAAAAGAGCCTCCTACTCCTGGCTTCCACTCCACTTGATCACCTCATTTGCATTTTATATTGGTAAATCAAATTAAGCACCCATAGCTTTTAACATGATTGACTGCAGCCAGGGCTGCTCAGATGGGACTTTTTCTGCAAAGAAAATTAGACCAATTTTAATGTGCAGAGCAGAGAGCCTGGCTCCCCTCACATTCAGCAAATCACATTCACTCAGCTAATTAAAATGATTTTTCCCCCTTTTTGTCTGTGTTTGCTAAGGGGCTTTGATAGATTTGCCCACCTGCTGTTTTACTGTACATCTCGTTTTCCAGTTTTTTTCCAAGTGGAGGCTTCTCAAGCTCACTGTGGTTCTAGTATTCCCAGGTCTTTTCTAAATGGTTTTGACATATAGCTATGTCTGTTTTTGTAGATGTTTGGATATAAACTGTGTATCACTTGATTACACCATACTATGGCATGTTTGATTCAGTTATACTTCATAGATCGTAAGGGTCAAGCAAGGCTAAACCAAAGAATTGATCATGTATTTAAGTGTGTGTGTGTGTGTGTGTGTGTGTGTGTGCATGTAAAATGACTGGGTATGTCTGATATATTGTCTTGATTTTTACTTAATTTCAATTGAAGCAGCGCTGCTCTATGCTCCTCTCCTTTATATGCAGGATTGTAGCAACTGTAAGAATGAGATCATGTCAGCAAATCATGTTAACAAATACTGAATAAATACAATAACAAGTCAAAGAACCTAAGTTCCTTTAGTTATTTGTTGGATTTAAGAACATGCTAGTAGTATTTTATGCTTTACACTACTGACTCTTTTTTTATTGCAGGGGGGAGAGAAAGCTTTTAAACAACATGGATGGAAACATTATTTAGAAATTTACAGTATTTTATATAATAATATAAAATTATTTATTTTGTTTTTTTATTTTTTCCCTATAGATTGAGCTGTGACAACAGCTGTACACACAATACAGTTCAAATTTTCAATCACTACATCAATTTGAAAATAATGATTGAACCAATGTTTCTATCCAGTACTAGTACAGGATTATAGCAGTTAAATTAAATTACAATAAATAGGGATGTATAATAAATATGCTCTATTGATTTTTTTCAATTTCCCTAATTGTAAACCTCCTTCTGATTTCTGATAGTTATAAATTAAAATCCATTATATATAATATTTATAATTTAGTATTATATATATACCCCATGAAAATCAGCATGCACTGTCTTAGAATCCTCTGAAAGAGAAATAAAACTTATGTGAGCTGGGAAAGAGAGAGAGGAGAGAATATGCTGTTCTTTATGGAGTATTCCCACTGGGAATAATAGGTGCAGCACCGTGCCGGCACCAGGCGCTTCCCCGGAACGCAACAGTCAGCTTAATTGCAGCTTTTAGGATCATTACTGCTCCCATGTGAATGTCAAAATGGACAAGGCTAGCGGGCCTTTGACAAACAGGCAACCACCACCCACCGCCCTGCAGTTGCAGTCACAAGGGGCAGGCCCATAACTGAGAGAAAAATACAGGCCTTGTTTGTTGTTCTTTCTCCTTCAAACCAGAAGCAAAAATCATAGAGAATAGATTTTGGAAAACAAAGCTTTGCTATCAGGGATTTTCAAAGAATATCTTGGTAAACCTCTCAGTTGCTTGATTTAAAAATCAGTAAATAAAAAATTATTAACATATGCACATATGTGTGTGTATGTGTGTTTGTCTGTACACACACGCACTCACACACACACATATATATATATGTATATACATACATACATACATATATATGTGTGTGTATGTGTATGTATATGTATATATCTCTTTTGTATACCTTTTACTCCTTCAACCTTTGCAGACTTCAGTTGTCATGGCTGCGAATGGCTCATTACAGATCCTGTAGTTGAGGAGCCCATTCATCATTCAAGAGCAGAAGCTTGCATCCAGCTCAAGAGCTGGAGGGAAGTGGCTCTCCAAGAGCCTTGGCCTCATCCCTACAATCATCCAATGAGGTCCTCCATTGAGCGCCATTCCTCATAGTGTGGAATATAATGTAAAGTACTCCTTTTCAAAAAGCACTGTCAAAAGTCTTTACTTGTCATAATTCTGTCATTGATGCCTCACTCCCCACTCATGCCTTTTTCTGACCAGGTAGGGTCGTTCTTGACAGTTGCTCAGGTTTCTGGTACAATTACAACTTCCTTTATGATAGTATATATTACTCATCACTCTCTAGAGTTTGGTGTTTTTCCCAATGCAGTATTGCTTTGTGCTGTTTACATGCAGACAAATTAATTGTGGAAATTAGAGAAACAAATAAAAAATGTGTTGTGTGATATGGTAATGCGGTGTGGAGAATGTTTTTGTATATGCCTACATTTAAAGAAATCTAAAATACATGCCTGATGCAATTATTTTTAGAATAAAAACAATCCAGTGATTCAATGCCTTCTAATAATTACTGTGCGTGTATCCAAAACCTGATGTATTGTGTTCCTTTATTGTCATGAACATTTGTTGTATTGTAGCTTACTTTGAGTCATGCAATTCTCATGATTCACTTCCTGTTTGATTAATATTTGTACTACAATGTCTTAGAAAATAAATATAAACTATTTATTTATTTTCTAAATATTTGTGAGCCATTTTTAAAAGATTTTCATCCTTGGTAGGAATCTATTTTTGTGTAACCTGTTATATGTATGATTCATATATTTCATTTTGCTGTCCTCCCTTTCTTAGTGGACAATGCTCAAGTTGTGAAAAAAAAGCGATGTTGCTTGAACTATCCTGTGCAATGGGGGCCCGAATCAATTTCCTGTTGTGATATGCATACCAGGTAAGAGCATTCAATGATTTTCCAGTCAAGCTTGTTTTGGTTTCCAATATTGTTGTGCTAATTTCAGTGGTGACCCTGAGCACACAAATCCAACCTATCAAAACAAGGAAGGTCAGAACTCTCAGGTGTTGTGCCCGTCTGAGTGCTTTAAAGCCAAGTGCGTTATCATATTCGCCCGGAGAGAGGCTGTGATAGTAGCAGAGAATGAATGTTAGCAGACAGCACATCACTTGGAGTGTTTTAAAGCCATACTGGATTTGTTTTGTAGCGCTACCACTCTCCCTTGTTTTGTACATTCATATGAGTAGAGTGGTGTGCTGTTGCTCCTTCTGCTGAATCAGATGGTAGAGATTTAGCCTGAAGGAAACTCACATTTTTTGCCACCATGTTCTCCAGCACCAGTAATGCAAACTGCTGAAGCAGCCTGTTGCTGCTTCAGACACAGAGGCGGAGCTGTCAGACACACTAATATCCTACACTGTGTGGACATGTGGGGGTAGATAAATGCCATCTGATTGTCTGATGCTAACAAAAAAGAAAACTTTCTCTAATTGAGTTAGTTACAAAGTGTACAAGACTGAGTGTGATTTAGGATCTGAGAAAAAGGTCAAAAAGCATCCATTTTTGTATAATTTTTTATGAAAACTGCACACCAGCTTCTCCTTCTCCTTTTTTTCTAGCACTGAGGATTTCAGTGTTCAAACGGGCATCTGTACAATGTGACTTTAGTTCTTTACAATTAAAACTGAGAATATTTTGTCAAGTCATTTTGTTTTTAAATTCTGCAAAAACAGGAGATCTTAAAAATCTAAATAATTGCCTTCAGAATTTAGTTGGATGTAGGATACAGGATATAAGGTATGAAGGTGGTAAAAAATCTCCTTGAGTAGATTTGAATTTACAATTAATTACAAATCTTCCACTGCATTGGGGGTTGTATAGCAGAAAGTGCAGCCAAGTCTAGGGTGTTTTATGGTATTGTTTACTTCTTGTGCTTTCACAGCATGCTTTTTCTCTTTCAGTAATGCAACACATAGCACACTGACCCCAAAAGCCTTAATGTAAAAGCCACCTGAGGATGTTATTAAATGGTGTTCACACATATTCATTTTGAAAGAGTAATGGCCAGTGGCAAACTCCAGCACTCAACTGATCAATGGTCTAATTTCATCACTCACTCAGTGAGTCAGGGACAGACTTCAGTATTCCTAGAGCTGGCCTCACTTTTTGTTGTGGTCTAGCCACAAAAATCTAGCATATCCTTTTTCACAAGATGTTCTGAAATTGCATGAGCCAAAACAGACTGGGTGCATGCAAAGTGAAGAAAACGTGTGTGGGTCTGCAATACACATTTATTCTCAGACATTCCGTGTCACTGTCCATAAGTGCGTGGCCACATAGTGAAAATGTCTGCTGAGTCAGAAAGCATTAAAGCATGACAGCTTCAGTCCACTGACTCTCCAAGATAAATATTAAGATGTACCTCTGTTTAATCTTTAATATTTGCTCTGGTCATCACCCAGCAGGGTTGGAATTAGTTGTTAGCTTTTCAAATACAATCTCAAAGCCATGCCCTGTATATTTGATATGGCAAGATCTGATTTGACAGATTGACCCATGTCTGTGTGTGTTTGTGTAAATGTAAATGGTATGTTCACTCAGAAGTAAGACTTTTGACATTTTATTGACAGTAAAGAAATACACAGTGAAAAACAACAAGCTTTGTATGCAATTTCTGGACATTCATCAATACTCCCTGGCTCCTGCCATAAAAGTATTATCATAAAATATTTCTGTTCACCTCAGGGAAAAAAAGTGTGACCACTGTCACTGGCCACAATTTCATTACTGTGAGTTTGAAGATCCCTAGTAAAAGATAAACCTCTCCTTCAGTTTCTATCTTAGGCATGGAGAAAACATTTTCTACTTCTATTACAATGTTATTTTCCATAAAAGCCATTGTATTCTTTGTGCAATTTAACATATGCCTGAGCTGGTAAGTCTTGGATATAGAACAACTGATTATGGCCACCAGAGCCATTTCTTTCCTTTCTGGCCTCTATGCAACCTGCTAAAGCGACTCCTCGATCCCAGACTCTGCCAGTCTTCCCGAGGGACTCTCTCTTCACCAACAGGACCATATATTCGGGGAAGAGCAGGAGGCGTCTTCTTCGTGGTTAACATCAAGTGGTGCTCAGATGTGGAGATTATTTCTACGGGCTGTTCTCCGGACCTGGAGCAGATGTCGGCCTTATTATCTCCTGCGGGAGTTTACATCGGTTCTTATGACAGCAGTGTATGATCCGCCAGACGTGGACCTAACAAGGCTATGGACAAACTGTATGGAGTTATCAACAGGACAGAGACCTCACGGCTGGAGGCTGTGTTTATTGTAGCCGGGAACTTTAACAATGCCAATCTGAGGAAAGTCCTGCCAAGATATCACAACACATCTGCTGCCCTACATGTGGAGTGAACACACTTGATCATGTTCAGGTGGACAAGTCCCTCCCACGCCCTCCTTTCGGTAAATCTGACCACGCCTCAGTTCTGCTGCTGCTTTCCAATAGGCAGAAAGTGTGACAGACTGGTGACGCAGGCCATTCAGCAGTAGTCCAATCAGACTCGGCTCTGTGCGACTGCTTCAGCACTATGGAGTGGTGTGTGTTTAAGGACAGAGACATAAACACATAGACGGACGCAGTCATTGGCTACATCAGCAAATACATGTTGTGCTGAGGATTACTATATGGACATTCCCAAATCAGAAGCCCTGGGTTAACAGAGAACACTGTGTCAAACGTAAAGCACAGACCGATGCCTACAACTCAGGTGATTTGGAAGGACTACAGGAAATCAAGGTAAACACCCTGGATTTCCATCAGCAGCACAGAGAGACAATACAGGGACAAAGTGGCGTCTCATTACCAGGGCTCAAAGACCAGGAGCATGTGGACTGGATTAAAACTCTGACAGACTACAAAGGGAAGATCAGCAGTGCTCAGGTGATGTCTGCATCTCTGCCTGACGAACTGAACAGTTTTTATACCCGCTTTGAGAGTAGCTCCCCAGCTGTGGTGGTGCAAAAGGCTCACCCACCTGTGATATGGCTAGCAGGGCCGTCACTAGGATTGAGAGATATGGGGGGGCTTAGCCCCAGGAGTGTGTATTAGAATGTGCGAGCTATGTGCACTGAAAATTTTTCATTGCACCTACCATAAACGTAACGTTAAGCAATTAACAATGACATCAACTTACAATCTCATGCAGGCTGTCACTGTGACCAACTATGCCGGCCTCAGGAACGTTAAAGCAGGCGCTAACATTTAGCCTGATCCAGTTTGGAACCATATACCGCCTACCTAGCTAGTAACCAATGAGGGCTGGGAATCACAACAATAACTTTTATGCTTATTATAGTTTTATTTCCTTGCTGGTCCGTGTTAAGTCAATTGCATGTCTGCACTAATTAAAAAAATATATTGACATTTTTTTTAACCCCAAAATAAAGCCCCCCTAAAATGGACCTAACAACGTCCATGGCGGTTAGTCAAAACATTCATCACCTCCTCCCTGCCGGATTCATTGGAACCACTTCAGGGTCTGTTCAGCATAACACTGATATTGCTTCAACCACATAATTATTGATGCTCTGACATCTTGCAACATATAAAAGTAATGTTTGGCAAACATTCATCCATTATTCAATACCAGTCAATGAATACAGCTGAGTCTGTTAAATCACAGTTAGTTCAGAATCATGTTTCTACCTATCTGAGAGACTCTCCAATGACTCTGAACATGTTGGGATGTGTTGATGTTGGAGCTAAAGAACCTGCCTGATATCTGACATCCATCCATCCATCTTCCTCCTCTTATCCGGGGCCAGAAGCAGCAGTCTCAGCAGGGATGCCCAGACTTCCCTCACCACAGACACTTCAGCTCTTCCAGGGGGAACCCAGCTCTTCTGGGGGGACTGTCTAGACACTTCACAGAAAGATTTTTAGCACTCAGCACTTATGCTTGGGAAGCTAACGTTAGCTCATCTTCAACATCAAAGTAACAGGAGATCCACTGCGGACTGTTACTGTAACACTGTCTCATTTTGTGGTTAGTCTTTATAGGAGTTGAGTAAATAAATAAACTTGTGACCCTGCAGAGTTTGAACGTCACCTCTTATGCTGTTGCTATTATTATTACTCAGACATAGGATAATAATAACAACAACTATAAAATAATGATAGAAATATATTATTGTAATAGATGTTGTTGTTGTTGATGCTGGATGCTGATCGCAGTGTAACTGGTCAATGCACAGGTTTCTGTCTCTTAGAAGGTAGTTTTTCCTTTATCACTGTCACCAAGTGCTTGCTCATGGCAGGAATAGTCCCTGTAAATAATATTATGATATATTTTGTTGAGGCCGGTGTGGCTGCTGGTGATTACATTTAGCCCTCAGTAGTCAATGCAGGGGCGCAGCATCCCAAACGTGTTCCTAACAGAAAAGAGAATGGCTGGATGAGGGCTAAAGAATCTGCTATGTAGATGGCCTCCTTCCCTGGTTTGGACACTTTATATAGTTTATTAGATGGTAGAGGCAACCCAGGGAGGAGGTCAATGGCACTGTCATAAGGTTGTGTGGAGGCAGGGCAGTCTATGAAGCTGTTGCAAGCCCTGGAGTCAATGAGAATGTGGAGGAGAAGTGAAGTAGGGGGACAAGAAAGACTTTATTTCAATTGTATGCAGTTGCAGCGGGTAGGGCAGTCAAGGTTTGGCTCACCAGTGCCTGGAAGCTGATGAATCCACCTGTTGGCAGGTTGGGGCTTTTAGCAAGGAAATGACCGGCTTGGCCACAGTGAATACACAATCCCAACCGATTCCTCAGCCTAGCCTTCCCAAGCAGCACAAATTCCTCCCCAATACTCACAAGTGGGTGCTGGTGGCACTTGACTCTGCAGGCTTCTTCTGTCTGACCTCCGTGTGTGCAGGATACGTTAGCTCTTCACCGTGTATGGGACGTGGCAGGTCCTGGAGGCTCCAGACAGAGAGGCAGGGTGAGGGTCGGATCTGTCCCTACGTCTCTCTCTTAACCGGTTATCCAGTATAATAGCTAATTCAAAAGGTTGTTCTAGGTTGTCACAAACAGCCCTTAAGAAAATACCCCCCTTTAAGACCAATTGATTCCAGCCACACTTGGCACCACACATACTCTGCGACCCAGCTGGAACCCTGGCAGAGGTTAAGAAGCTCACTAGTAACTAGTAACCTTCCATAACCTTCCATAGTGTGTGTAGATGATGCCTTCATCTGTTCAGTCTCTACCAGGTCCGTGTTTGACTAGATAATTCTGTTAAGGCTGGTGTGGCAGAATCCATAAACGCAGAGACAGACTCAGGATTATATGAGACAAAACAGTCTTGAATGATGATTATTTGCCAAGGGAAGCCGGTGGTTGAGAGAGGCAAGCTAGCAGGTAGACAAGGGAAGGCAGCAGCTGAAGACTCATTGTGCAGGCAACAGGTAAGGAAACACCGAGGACATGAGCATGAGGCAAATGATGGCTAATAATCTAAGTGGTCTTCTTCTGTTGACTTGTTTTTATTGTAAAAGGATGACAGCCAGTTTTCTCCTGTAGTGTACCATTGTGTCTGGTCACTACTGAGTGATATTGAGCTTGAGCCAGGGAAGCGTAATTGTTCACAGATTTGAGGCATGATGATAGTTTTAGCAAATCTCATAAAAAGTTAAATGTAAAAATGTTATCATATTCAGCTCTAAAAACTTTAATGGGATGAATGTAAAGAAACAATTCTGGCAAATTTTATAAAATTTTGCAGCCTTTTTTAAGATATGTGGAAGAGAAATTAGAACTGCATGAATGAGTCTAACTAGGACAACCACTGTCTTGATTTTACTTAGATGACAAGCCTCTTAATTTACTCTGTATGTACTGTACTTTGTCCATTTTTTTTACAACACACTTAACATGCATTGTTTTATTTTTACTCATCTATTTTTTGTTATTTTTATTTATTTATTAACTTTTTGGGGTGGGGATTCAGTTCTGAGCATTTCTGTATGTCTGTGTTTTGTTCTGAAAGAAAAAAAAAAAAAGCAAAGCTGTGCCAGTGGGAAAAAACTTTCTACGTAGTCTTTACGGTATATTTGAGGTACAGACCTGATCAAAATCTTAAGACCAGTTGAAAAATAGCTAGAATTTACCTTTTGCACATTTGGATCTTAATGA
>JBAJHX010000076.1:249802-265064 GCA_037176925.1 Amniataba percoides | reverse complement strand
TCATTAAGATCCAAATGTGCAAAATGCAAATTCTGGCAATTTTTCAACTGGTCTTAAGATTTTGATCAGGTCTGTATGTACATTTTCATCACACTTTCCTTATTCATACATTTTAGTTTATATGAGAGAAAGTTTTTTATACATCTGACAAACACAGTATTAACTGGACACATTGGTTTTACTTTAAAGTTTAGATGCAACTGATTTCCTTCAGGAGCTTGAGTAATTGATTTAAAACTGTGAGTATGAGCGAAATCAATTTGAATGTTCATACATTGGGAGTAGCAATTCATTTTCAATTCAAAAAAGCTAAATTTGTACTTAAAGTCTTCTTTAACTCATCATTTTAAGTTACAGAAATTGAATGTATAAAACATTAAATTAAATTTTTATTATGAAAAAATACTTCAATACAGTCTGTCATCTAGTCAAAATAGACTACAGTGTGGCCAGTGTGGTGTAGCTCATTGACATGCTTTTAAAGGTTTTTGGATAACGGTATAAAGAAAGAAGATATTGCAGGTTTTGAATACAGCACAATATGTGTGAGTAGGATCAGTTCATTGTTGGTCTGAATGTTGTACAATGACAACAAAGGCGAATGCAAATATCTTCATCAGTTCGACTGTAAGGTACACATTATTATTATTATTATTATTATTATTATTATTATTATTATTATGTCGCCAAATGTCTTCAATATTGGGATCTTTGATCATTGCTTTTCCAATATTGCATTACATACTCTCAAACAAAAACAAAAACAATGTTGATTTTCTATTACACAATAACAGATCTGAATGAGCCTTTCTAACAAGTGTGTGTTTTGATGTTTTCCCGTTTAGTGTAGCAGTGTAAATTAAATGTACCAGTATTTTCCAAGAGGCTTCTTCAGTACCGAAGAAATAAACTGATGAACTGAAGAAGTCTCTTAGTTGAGAGGTGAATCATCTTCAAGAATTTATAGCAAGTTCAGTCAAATGTCTTAAAACTCATAGATTACTCACTATCTCTCACTGTTTACCCAGTGAAAGTGAACATTTGACCTGTCATTGCACCGTCAGAGCCTTGTGCTTCCCAGTGTGAGTAATCAAATTATTTTTTTGGCATAGGGAGATTAATAAAACTGTTATATGCAGTATCCTTACAAAGTTTAACAGGATACTGTCTCAGTCTTCCCACTTCTAACCTGGTGGGCTTTTGGGAGTCAGGTGCCAGATTTCTGGGATGGTTAGTTCCCTTCCTCATTTCCCATTCAACTTCAATGTGGCCCCATCAAGAGCTCTGCAATTGTTTCCTTTAGCCTGCCCAAGTTACAGTGCTGCTTTTGTTCCATCTCTCAGTCTGCAATGAATACAGTCCCAAAGCTAGACAAACCTGTAGGGTATGTTATCAGGACTCTTTGTCCAGGTTCTTAGCTTCCCCTGCCAGATCCCAATCCATGCAAGAGACAACTGTAGGCAAAGAGGGTAAAACAGATCTTTATGTTTCATTTAGTTCAACTAAGTTGGTTCTCTAATATGACATCTGGTCCACAATTTTCATATATGTTGATCCTGATTTTGCAGCCAAGTCATGTGTTAGTGAGTGTGTGTGAGAAAGTGATCAAAGAACTTGATCATTTTTATGCATTTTTTCCTTAAACTCTGCACTGTTTTCCATAGTAACTCAGTCAGTTATCAAGTTGAGTATTTTACATTATTTTTCACATTATTGTGCATTCCAAAGGTTTCTAAATGTTTCAGTACTTTTTGTCAGATGGCTACATTGATTTGAATGTCCAATACCTCTCAAATCTTCAGATTTCTTTATGCTATAGAAAATTGAGCCAGGACCAGCTTTTTGCTTTTTTGCCTGAGCAGTCTAACGGGGCTTGTCCACTGACTCAGTACAATGACCTCAATGAAATAAAACAGAATGGCACCTTTCTTTGAGGCAAGCCATCATTTACATTATCATGACCAATGGGTTTTACTTACTGTATGTCTGTAGACAATAAGAAGAAAAAACAAGGGAAAATTCATCACTGTTTTTCAAAGGGCAGGGTTGAATTAGAGTGAATTATGGTGTAGAACACATTCGAGAACACAGTCAAGACCATTACATTAGGTGTGTAGAGGGCTTGGAGAAGCACTTTTGGTATTTTCTTAGTCAGTCATTTGTCCAACTGAAAAACTTATATTGAATTTTGTCTGTAAAATAAAATGAAAGTGGTCCCCCCTCATGCTACACACAGAGCTATAATCTTTTACTATCCTTTGGACTATGGT
Source organism: Amniataba percoides (assembly GCA_037176925.1). Classification (NCBI taxonomy): domain Eukaryota; kingdom Metazoa; phylum Chordata; class Actinopteri; order Centrarchiformes; family Terapontidae; genus Amniataba; species Amniataba percoides. The sequence continues at coordinate 262,794 of JBAJHX010000076.1, read as the reverse complement.
CTCTGCATGAGCTCCTTGGCCCACTGGTGGATACTAATGATATTCTGGCCAGTTTTAATCACCTGCTGCAGAGCCCTCAAGTCCTGGCCTGCACAATCCTGTGAATGTGAAACTGAAAAATTCTAAATTGTCTTGGGTTTGTTTGTGAGGAAGTCCAATGTCCACTTGCAGAATGTGGTACTCAAGCCAAGAGTGCCAGTTTGTCAGTCAATCAAAGCGTCAGTAATAACAATGACTAGCTGGTTGGCTCTTGCTCTTCGGACATAGACAAGCATGTTATGAGGCCTAGCAGCTTTATTCATTCATTATCAGAAGGGTTTTTATTACATCCTCTTTAGGTACTGGAAATGGCTGGCCTGATGGTGGTGGAGTGGACTTGACAAATCATTCTTTCTTGAGGAGATCAAAGTGAGTATAAAAAGTTAAACTAGCAAAGTGGCCTCGCACATGATTGGGGCATCTGTGATGGTCTGGATTGCTTGCCACCTGTTTTTGGTATTGCTGGTGTTAAGGTGTCTCTCTAGCATCTCCTGATGCTATCGCTTTACCTTGTTGATGTTTTTAGTCTTTGGGGGTATTGTATTATTCCTTGTCACCTGACCAACAGGCAGTTTTTTGGCTCAGAATAAATCACGCTCCTTTTTTCTTTCAGCTTCAGAAACTTGGTTCGACCCCTTGATCCCGGACTCTGCCATTGTTCCTTAGGGATTCTCCATCTACTGACAGGACTGGACTATACATTCAGGGAAGAGCAAGGGAGGAGGCGTTTGCTTCATGGTTAACAACAAGTGGTGTTCAGATTATTTCTATGGGCTGTTCTCTCGACCTAGAGCACCTCATGATCAGATGTCAGCCTTATTACCTGCCACGGGAGTTTGCATCAGTTGTCATGACAGCAGTGTACAGTATGTTCTGTCACACACCAACAACAACAAGGCTATGGACGAGCTACATGGAGTTATCAATAGGACAGAGAACTCATGGCAAGAGGCTGTGTTTATCGTAGCCGGGGACTTTAACAGCACCAACCTGAGGAAAGTCCTGCCGAGATATCACCAACATGTCAGCTGTTCTACGTGTGGTGAGAACACACTCTATCATGTTTACACCCCTTATGCAGACACGTAAAAGGCCCTTCCTCGCTTTCCCTTTGGAAAATCTGACCACGCCTCAGTTCTGCTGCTGCTTTCCTATAGGCAGAAATTGAAGCATGACGCATTGGCGGAAAATTCAGCTCCAACCAATCAGACTCGGCTCTGCGCGACTGCTTCAGCGTGACAGAGTGGTGTGTGTATAAGGACACAGTTATAAACACATACAAGCGGTCATTGGTTACATCGGAAAATGCATCGATGACGTCATACCCAGGATTACAGTGCGGACAACACCACTGTCAAATTTGCACCGGTGATGACGAGACAGCCTACAGAGATGAGGTGAGAGCCCTGACATCATGGTGCCAGGACAACATCTCCATCTCAACGTCAGCAAAACTATGGAGCTGATCATGGACTTCAGGAGGAGGCAGAGAGGAATACGCCCCCTCTCCATCAACGGGAACACGGTGGAGAGAGTCAGCAGCTTCAGGTTCCTCTGAGTTCACATCAGCGAGGACCTCACCTGGACTCAACATGGACTCCAGGATCCTCTGCAGCTTCTACTGGTACATCATTCAGACTGGCTGCATCACCACCTGGTACAGCAGCTGCACCGCCCTCAACCATAAGGCTCTACAGAGGGTGGTGAAAGCTGCTTAGCACATCACCAGGACAGAGCTGCCATCCATGGAGGACCTCTACACCCAGCGGTGTAGGAGGAAGGCCACCAGGATCATTAAGGACCCCAGTCACCCAGTCACAGTCTGTTCTGCCTGCTGCCGTCTGGCCGACGGTTCCACAGCACTCAAGCCAGAACCACCAAGCTCAGTGAAGCTTCATCCTGCAGGCCATAAGACTCTTGAACTCTGTCCACAGCACCACCACTTTATAACATTACCATCACTTCTTTGTTGTATATATTTTTCTGTTGTATATATGTTATTGTATATTTGTACTTATAGTATAGTAAATACTTTATATTCATAGTGTATATTTATTTTGTTGTATATTTTAATTGTTGTGTAATGACAATAAATTCTTTAATCTTGAATCTTGAATCTCATCTTACCAAGGTCTTGCCAGTCTGTCAGTGTAAAACCCAGTCCTACAGTCTCTGCAATAGCTTGTTGAAAGAGTAGTTAGTGGAGTAGCCTTAGATCCAAGATAGGTTCATTTATAGGTTTTATGCCTGAAGGTTTCCAAACCTGGACATGAATATTATCCCAGGCCATTTTCATGAAGCCCTTTGGTGTCTGAAGCTGAAACAAACCATAAACATCTAGCCAGTGTTTAAATGGATATATAAGGAGTCCATAAACTGAAACATAAGACCTACAGTACTGAAGCTGAACAGCTAATGCAGAGAATGTTTTACTCTGTTTTTGAAATTGTTGCTGTATGTGTAAAAGAGTGACAGTAAAACAGAAAGGAAAAGTATACATAAAAGGGTTCTATGTACCACACAAGTGTACTATGCAGTGGGTTGTTGATCTGCAAGAGGTGTAAAATACAATGAATTTTGACACCAAAATTACAATGCATTGCTGAATTGCTAGTGACACTCCCCTTTCTGCACATCTGCAGATGGCACATAATACAAGACAGACTGATGCAGTGTGTGGCATTTTCCTCAATGCAGCAAAAATGCCAAAGGCAACACACTTGTACAAAGACAAAAACACTTACTCTGAAAGTGTTCCTGTCTGTTCCAACACATATTCAAGTAATGTCTTGCACTCATCATAGACATCCCTTCTGATTCACTACATCACTGCTTCTGAGTTGATTTAGTCTTTCAATTGCAATGAAAACATAGACACTTAGATAAATAATCAACTACTCAATTATACTACTACTACTACTAAAAAACTTTACTACACTGACTGATTTATCAAATTTTGCCACCATGTATTTCCATAATTCTTAAAGGTATAACAAGTGAGATTTGTGAGTTGATGTTTTTAAGCCCAACATTCGAAATTGGCCCCTCCTACCAAGCTCAAAGCTTCTGATGGTCCTGCATGCTTATGATCCAGTGACTGGCTGCTATATCATGTCACACCCTGCACCACTGCTGTCATTACCTGGGGGCTTCATACCACTGCAGAAAGGTTGATGCCCAGAATTGTCCTGAAAACAACTAAATAAGAAAATCCAGGCAGAAGGCAGAATCTCTGTGATACAGGATACAGTCACTACAAGTCATAAATAGTGGCTGAGTGGGATTACTCTTATATGACATGTTGCCAGTTTTTTGTGCTGGTTTTGAAGCCTCCTTGTGTATACAGAACTACTACCTAAAACTTACCTATCCCTTATCTATATATTGTCATTAGCTCCAGGGTAAAAGACAATACTGTGTTCCATTAAATGATGACCTGTATCATAGTTAAATTCTCTTCCAGATTTTGTGTATTTTATTAGAAAAGTCTATTTTACTATGTCTCTTTTTGCAAATCAGTAGTCATATTGTGTAGGATAAAAGATCATATGTTGAGAACCAGCGCCTTTTTAAATCCAACATAGTACAAGTACTGTATTGATCTCTATGTTCTCTTTCTACTGAAACACCTACAATGTGCAGTCAGACCACCAACTCATTTTCACTCACAATTGGTAGCGTAGTGTTATATGTATGTTAGTATAACAAATATACAGGTAATCCCAATGACAACATGAGATTCAAAAAGGAGGGGACACCATCTGAAAAGTAGTGATGCACGAGGAGACACCATCTGAAAAGTAGTGATGCACGAGGAGACAACCTCTGTCAGTGCTTTGCTGCTGAGCTCAAACTAAATTCAAACATTTCTTCGGCTAGTCATTGTTTTCAGCGTTGCAGTGTCACTGGATAAATTGCTGTAAATGACTCGTGCATCCTCAGGTTTTACTTTGTAGATTATTCTTTGGTGCTTGTATAATGTCACTGACCATCATTCTCTTAAAGTTGCAGATGGCAACATCATTATAAGCAGCATGTCAGTTTTGTTTCTTAATTCTAAGCAAGCCTGTACACACAGTATTCATCTGTACTTAAGAAATGTGAAAAACAAAACAAAACAAAAAAAGTGTGCATTTAATGACATAAGGCTATAGAAATGTCTTATTTTTTTCTGCCATACAATTCCAGTTGCATTTCATAATAAGTAATGCTTAAGATATCAGGCTATTCCCTGGTTTTCCTTTTTCTACATTTTACAAGCAATGTTAATTCCTTGGTAGCAAAGACATTCTTGAAAAATGTATGGTTTGTACAGTGCCCTGTCTTAGGTGATTAATAGGTTGTTCGGATCATTGTTGACTGTGATATATATATAGCCACATTATATTAGGGTGTTTTGTATTTATAATGAGCAATTACAGTATAATGAGAAAAATGACCTAATGAGCTTATTCTCAGTAGTAACAATGGAGAAATAATAGCTGAAATTTCATAAATATAATTTGGTCTTTAACACATGCTAGATTTTAAGAGACCTCCATTTACCTGTAGATTTAGAAGAAAATCAAGAAATTCAAGTAAAATTCTGGGGCTAAATTCAGTTACAGATAAGATTGTATGCCATTTGGCTCTCTGGAATATGTGACTATGCTGCAGAGAGCTCACAGAACAGGAGGTAGGAAAATGCAGTGTGGAATCAAATAAGCAGCAGGCTGAGTAACAGTAACAGTGATGCAGTGACAGAATGACATTATCAGCTCATGTCTCTCTCCACTGAACTTTACCATATTTCAGTGAACAATTTTAAAATTGTGGAAAGGAGTGTTCGGTGGTTGCATCAAACAAATGACAGATTTTTGTCTCGAACTGTAAACTGTCAACTCTGTCAAGGCACACAGTCAGCACACCAAGAAACTAAAACCTGGTTCTGGACACATATTGTGACATTACTTGATCGAATAATGATTCAGGATTTTTTGTTTGTTGTCTGTCTTTTTTTTTTTTTCTTTGTCTTTTTTTGCTGATGAGGCTGATACAGCTCATACAAATCATCACAGAACAACCAGCTTTAAAAAAACATAAAGTTTTTTTTACAAACAGTTTACAAATGGAACAGATCAGTGGATTTTTTCAAATTGTGCATCCAATTATAAAAAAAAAATTTTTTGGTTATGTTTTGTTTTTTTGGACTGTTTTTATGTCGTTTTTTATAACTAGAGAATGAAAAGAGCAACTATGAAAAACAAAATCCGAGCCAACATATGTTATTCTCCTGTAAGACAGAGAGGGCTCTTCAATCCCAAACACAGGACTACATGCGCTTCATGCAGCTGAACTGGCTGACTGATGGCAGAAATGCACTGGGCCAGGAATATCTAGTAATTTTATTTCATATTTTCTTAAAACATAAAAGATTGTTGCCACTGTCATTATTGTAGTTGTCACTGTCCTGTAAAAATGAAGACAGATGACCGCAACAGATTCATTAGTTTAAAATAATTCGATTTCACTGTCAGATTTGATGTTTTGTCCCAAGCAAGAAATATTTTAGCAGTCAGACGTTTTCTCACGCCCCCTATGTTTTGCTGTGGTGTTTGTTCAAAAGCATGCAAACTGCTTTAGGCCGGGGTGAACTGAGGCAGCATCGGCCCCAACGTGACACCCAATTAAAGACAGGATATCGATAAACTCGTTCTGCACTACTTGTGAATATTCACGAGAAAATAAACCTTCAGGACGTTTAAACTCTCCTTATTGTCCTAATTGTAAAATGTGTTTGAAAAAAAAAAACATGAAATTGTTTAAATAGAAAATCCACAGACCAAACTCCATTCTTTCTTCTTGTTGTTCTTTTTACTTCAGTTAAGAAAGTTACACAAAAGGTGGCAAATTTTTCGACAATAAATAATAAATATTTTGTTGCACGGGAACAAACGAAACATTTTCTTCCAGAGCTAACGGTATTTTTAACTTAATTATGCACATCTTTGGGAAAGAAAAACAAATCTCGGACGGACACTAACTCACACAAACATCCCACGAAGCTTGTGGCAAAATAGAGGTATACCTTGTTGCAAATGCTTCAGTACTTGGGTCATGAAGGAGATCGTGTAATTAAATGAAGAAAAGCGGTGCTGTTCCCTTCCAAATTGTCTATTTTATGATGAAGTGCATGTATCGAACTAAAAAAAATCACCAGTCATTGTTATCTATTCAAAGTAGCGCACAGCATTTCGCAAGTAGCCTAAAGGATTTCGATTCTCTCCTACTCAGAGGTCCCACTGAGCGACGGAGTCAGCTTCTTCTCGTTTTGGCAACTGTAACCAGGCGTGTCAACGTGCAGCATCGGTGGCCATGGTGACACATCCTCCTGTCTCTTCTGGATGGACATTAAAATGTGTGGCTGTGGTAAAATCCCATGATTGTCTTCACAGTGTCAAAATACAACCAGGGGGTTGTTTGGTGCAGTCGGGAGGGATGGGATGAACAGGGGCTGTGTGTTCAGTTCAGTCCGTCCACGCCGGTCTCCTCAGGCCTCGATGGGGCTGGACACCATGCTGTTCGGTGTGTCTGGAAGCTGAGACGACATGGACGCTACCTCGCTGCCCGTCGAGTTCGAACCTGGACCTCCCTCAGAGAAACTGACCTGCAGGACACATGAAGCAACGGTCAGAAACATCTTGGATGCACCACAAGGGAGTTGTGCCAGAGTAATGACAGGAAAAGAGACTTCAATTTCTCTGCAGGTAGGATGGAGTCAGAGACTAAAAACAGTGCGGAGCTGCGCGCATGTAGGCTATCCTTTACATTATAGCGCAACACTCCTAAAGCACTGTCTGCCTCTGAAGCCGGGCACCGCACTATTTATCAATGGAAATGAACTGGCAAAAACTGCAAAAAAACGTTATTTGTTTGAGTTTAAGGAATCCGTCACAGTGAACAGTGTTGGGGGAGTTGTTTTAACAGAGAACACTGTACAATATTGATTTATTGTAGATTGCAATAGAACAGTATCGGTTACAAAGAGGAAAGCAGACATAATATTCACTCAGCTGGATAATCTGTTTTGTTGAAGATTAAAGCCGTTTTAAATTCACTGTAGGCCTAAATAAAGGGATCACCAGCGGCCGTCTGAAAGGCGAGGACATGACACGCGTTTCAGAGGTTTCAGTGCACCTTATCAGTCAGGTAAACAGTAAATGAAAAAAAATACTGAGACCTGATTATGAATTAAGCTGCACTGCAGGAGACGTGCGTATTGTCTTAGTTATAGCCATTCCTATATGTATTTAAAGCTGTGATCTGAAACCTGCTTTCCAGCTAAATTAAACAATTCCCCAAATATTCCTCATCCTTTAACCAACAGATTTACGTGTCTAAACACAGCTCAGCTTTCTCGCAACCAAAGAAAGGAAGAACTGCGCGTCACAGTCCAGTTCCTGTCATAAATGCTGATAATCTAAAGTGTGGAAAGGAGCAGGCTGCGTTCCTTTGTGTCCACCTGCCTTCTCAGCTCCTCTTTGCCGGAGCTCATTTTACCAGATTTCGGGAGATTGTCTCTCAGATGCTGCACTCTGTCAGAAATTAAGCAATGACAATAACATATTCTGCGAAAGTTTAAAAGCCCATACTGATCATGTTCCTAACAGGACAGATGACACAAGAAAATCCTGTCAAGTAATGAACGAGCTTTCCTCTGTCGAAATATATGAATTTAAAATAAAAAAAACAAAAATAAAAAATTAGTGCATCAGTTGGCATGACTGTCATCGTTCATTTAGGGTGCTGAATACTAGTTATGAGTTCGCTCAAAACTCAAAGAAGAGCTGTGACGGCTTCATTAAAATAAGAAAGCTCCGGTTACCCTCTTATTCAATGGAGAGATTTTTTCTCATCCATGTTTTAAAACTAAAAAAACATCTGTGCCGACATGAAAGCACTCTGTCATTCCGTTTCCATTGACATTAAGATGTGCATCTCTATTAAATGACAAAGTTCCAAATGTGCTCCTTGGATTTAGTAAAGCCTGCTTTCAGGACAGAAATGGAGTCTCGAAAAACGCACATTTGTGTGGTAAAATTCCTAAAAGATCATATAATGCCTATAACCTTTACTTTTTCAGCATTACAGCACCTTGATGGAAATTGAATGTGCGTTATAAGAAATAAATGAAGAAACGCAGTGAATGTCTAAATGACTGACGGGATGAAAAGGACGAACCAGTTGTTGGAAGGCCGGCTGGTCGATGTCGCTCTGCAGGGCGAAGTCGCTGAGGACCTTCCAGGGCGGCTGGTAGCTCTGCACCTCCACCGGGTTGGCCTGGATGCCGCCGTCGTGCCGTTCCGGACTGGCTGCCACCATCGGAGTTCCCGTCATTCCCTGGATGTTCTGCAAGAGAACCTGTAGTGCTCAGCACCCAGTATAGGCCAACATATCGTTCCCTGCGCTGTGGGTGATCACAGATGATAAGCTGTGGGTGGCAGGGTAGTGTGTGCGTGTGTGCGCGCGCGCGCATGCCTCTGTGTGTTTGTGCTGGATGGAAGGGGATGGCATCTGAAATTAATTCACAAGTCAGTCAGCAAAACAAAACAAAACAAAAGCAAGCAAATAGAACATGTAAATACGCAGAGAGAGAGATGAATATGTCTGCATGCACAATGAAAATGAGCGGGTCAGAACTCACAGCCCTGTAAGAACTCGTCCAGAACACCTCTAGCACTTCAAGGCCCTTATCGTCCACCAGTGGACGCACACACCCCACAACATAAACACTGGGACCCTTTACGGCGCCCTGTCCTTTACTCTGACACAAACGTGTGATTTATGAAAAAATGGACTTGACAACTCTCTTATTGATCACGCCACTTGAGTAGAGGCTACCTTAAATTTACTCATGGGTTAAACACCTTGATTAATAATGTAAGAGCAGGGAGAGCTGAAACATTTGAGGTCTGTTTCTGGTCACAGCATACAATACCTGCGTTTCGTCCTAAAAGTCAATATGTCAATATGCACGATTTGATGGAGGTTTTCATGCAGCTCAGTAGCCAGGTCCGTCCTCTTACCGTCTTGTCATTGGGCTGCTGCTGCTGTAGCTGCTTCATCAGCAGGCTCCTCTTCTTGTCCTTGCACCGCTTGTTCTGGAACCAGACACGGATCACCCGTGGGCTGAGGCCGGTCATCTCTACCAGCTGCTCCTTCATCAGGGCATCGGGCCTGGGGTTGGCGTTGTAGCAAGTCCGCAGAGTGTGCAGCTGCTTCTCGTTTAGCACCGTCCGGACCCGAGTGGTCTTCTCCGGCTGTTTGTGGACGTGAGGCCGCAGCGCAGGCTGCCGGGCTGAGATTGGTTCTGCTGTTGAGAAAGGACGGGAACAACCCAGGAAAGGCTAAATGAATTGATCTGTTTGCAGACTGACTTTACAAGCGAGAGATCGCCAACGGTTTAGAATTATGTGGAAGGAAAAGAGGCTCATGAGTTTGACAGAAGTCTTTTTCAGCCGCAGCCAGCCGTTGCTCCTGCAACACTTGATGCTCAACTTTATCAATTTGAGTCTATTTTCATCATCCGTTTAAATACATCTCTGATTTAGCAGTATTTTTTAAAGACAATATTGCTTAAATTCTAGGCTGCTGAATCTCAGTCCTGTGCGGTTTGCATGTACTGCACTTCTCAGTTCTTAAGAGTCCTACAAGCTTTACTGCGTATTCGTATATCGTAGAGAGCACGGCAGCTGTCATCTACTACTGTCTATGGTTAATATATATTTATTAGGCTACACCCAAAAACAAAAGAAACATACAAGCCGTCCATATAGAGCACTGCAGAACTGTTCTGATAAAGAGCAGCCGCGTCCTGGACACACACGTTTCGCACTCTCTCTCTTCTTCCAGCACCGATAATTTAAGCGTATTTCTGACAGCAGCACACACCGTATCTAATCTACCGAGGAGGGCCCGACCGGACAGCGGTATGCAGAAAATAAAATGCAAAAAAGAAAAGAAAAAAACGTTTTAAAAAAAGAAAGAAAAACAGAATGACATGAGCAGAACCAGAACCAGTCCAAAAGAAAAGCTTCACCGAGTCGATGATGAAAGCAGAAAAGCTCTTACATGGCACAAGCAACTGATGAGACTACATACAACTGAGTGGAAACGTGAAATACAAGAGGTGCAATTAATTTGACCATGAAACATCACAGTCTGGTGTCTTACAGTCACCTAATTTATTTTAAGGAGCAGCCAGCCAAAACCCAACTACAGAAAAGGGCTTCGGGAGAAGAAAAAAGTCAAAACCACACTCAGGTTAACCAAGTTAAACTAGTCTATAAGTTTACCAGCATTAACAATCCTCTAGGCTTGTCTCCCACTCCCCGGGACATTACCTGCCATCTGCAGCGGTCTGGCGGGGTGCAGCGGGCTGAGCGGGTCCCCGGGGCCCAGGCTGGCCCGCTCCACAACGTCGTGATCGGCCCGGCAGAAAAGCCCGTCCTCCCGCAAAGCGAACTCATCCCCCGGGATGAGCTGCCGGCTGCAGGCCACGCATCGGAAACACTCGATGTGGTAGACTTTGGAGCGGGCCCTCATCACGAAGTCGTTCTTGCTGAAGCCGATGTTGCATTTAGCGCATTTAATCCCATATAACCTGCGGAGTGCGCGCGCGCACACACACACACACACACACACAGTCCGGTCAGTTTGACCACCGGCAGCTCTGGAGCACAAACTTAATGATTTGGTATAATAATAATAACAATAACAATACAATAATAATAATAATAATAATAATAATAATAATAATAATAATAATAATAATTGTTATTATTATTGTTATTATTATTGTTATTATTATTATTATAAACATTTATGTACGTCTTTTATGATTCCCAAGTACAACATTGTATTATTATAATTATTATTGTTATTGTTATTATAATCAGTATTATTATTGCTGTTGTTGTTATGGTTTTTGTTACTACAATTATTATTATTATTATTATTATTATTATTATTATTATTATTATTATTATTATTATTATTATTATTATTATTATTATTAGTGGTGGTGGTGATGGTAGTGCTGTGTACATAGTGGTAGTGCATTCACGGTAGTACAACGTAAACAGTCATTTTGTAATTAGACGATAACTGAAGGCCTGCTCATGTAATCGAATAATTGTTTACAGGCTGCATGTAAAAATAGCTCAGGTCGACATGTTCTACTCTGATTTTCTACAGGTCCGTCTGTCACAAAGCAGGACATACAGAATGCTACAGTCCGACTGGAATCAGTGATTGATAACTGAGTTTTACAGGCACGATGAGCATTAAAATACGCCGAATAAAAACATGAAATGATAAAATACTTCCAAGTCTTTTAAGGATCCACTGGGTGTTAACAAATTACAGGGAACTGATCATGGTCATAATATTAAATACCTTAATCCACTGAAAACAGAGCTTCATTTCAATCCAAATATTCCTAATCTGATACTGTAAACTATATGGATAATTTCACAAAACTGCTCCAGCTCCTATGTACGATTTGAAGGACGTCGTCCCGTCCCGTCTCAGCCGTCCTACCTGATGTAGTCCCGTTTACAGTAAGTCTTTCCGTCCCTGACGAAGCACGTGCAGGACTCGTCCAGGTACTGACTGCACTCGGCACATTTGAGACAGGCGGCGTGCCACTCTAGGTCCGGGGAGACCCGCAGGATATACTGGTCATGGATCTGGTTCCCACAGCCCACGCATAGAGACACCAGTCGCTTCTCTGAAAGACCGGCATGAGCAGGACACAGTTCATAACTGTCCGTTTACCACCTAATCTAATTAACCACAGGCCTCAGCAATAATACACATAATAATATACCTAATAATTTACACACCTTACTATTATTGCAACTACTACAACCACTGCAACAAAAATGATTGTGAATGAAAATAAAAATTATTATGATAATTTCAGCAGCAGCAGCAGCAGCAACAACAACAACAACAACAACAACAACAACAACAACAACATAATAATAATAATAATAATAATAATAATAATAATAATAATAATAATAGTAGTAGTAGTCGTAGTAGTAATTAGTAATAGTAGTAGCTGTTGTTGTATGCTATTGTTTTAGCCTGAATAAAAGTAACGTCCTCCTGACATATAGCCTACTTTTATTGATACTTCTGCAAAAGTCAGCATTCTATGATACCAGTTATTCTAACGATACAAGAAAATACTTTCTGTCTGCAGGAACCAACACAGCTCAAGTTAAACTCTGAAGTTTTGATGTATTTTGCTCCAAAATCGCATCTTAACACTGAACAAGTTTCTTACTTTTCGGCGGATCCCCCATGTCTCCCATGTCCACAAAGTAAGGCGTTGTTAGGTCCACTGTCACAGCGGGCTGCGGCGCCTGGAAGCCTGGATGTGTCCTCCGCTGCCGGGCTGCCGAGCCAGGGGCTGTGCTGTCCGGCTTGGAGAGGGATTGTGTGTATGTGTTTGTTGCCAGTGTGTAGAGCTCTGATCCTGACAAGCGGCGGGGCTGACGTAGGACAGCAGCACGTCATCTGCATGAGCAGCTGATTGGCTCTGCAGAGCCAGACCAGCGCTACAGACACACACAGTGGCACACTTATTGCAGCATATAATTTGTTTTCCAGCTTTGCTTTGGTCTTTTCTGCTCTGTTAATTTTTTCTCATATATTTTAACCTGCTGTTGGTGCTGAGTGGGCTTTTGTTTACATAGTCGTCCAAAAGGAAAACTCTCACTTCATCTCCTTTTCAACTTTAAATCTTAAGTGGACCTACAGTACAATACAACCCTGGACAGACATGTACTCTTGAATATGGTCATATAGGAAATGGATTTATATATTATTATATTATCGGTTATCAAGTCAACATATCTATCTATCTCTCTCTCTCTCTCTCTCTCTCTCTCTATATATATATA
>JBAJHX010000076.1:234112-249702 GCA_037176925.1 Amniataba percoides | reverse complement strand
CTCACACATACACATGCAGGCAGACACACTCTTAGATTGGAGAGCATGCACGTTAACACTCTTGAAGAGCACACACACACACACACACACACACTATACACACACACACACTATACACACGTATTAGAACGCGCACATGCCTTGTGCTGTTGTCAGGTCAAACCTTATATCACACAATATTAACTTTTCAGAAATTTAGAAAACAGCCACATTTTTTAGGGATTGCTTCGAAAAGCATGATCTAAAAGCACAGGAGGATGTGTAATCATTAGACCTAACGAAAACTACACTAAAACATGGATATGTTGGTTTTCGGCAGAGAGCAGCTGATGGCGTGAGCACGAAGAGAAGCAGTGACAGGCCTGGACCCATAGGAGCAGCTCTGACACGCACTAACACGCCCCCTGGTGTTTGTAACCTACCCACGCTGTAAACACAAAATACCAGCAGACAGGGCCACTTCTGGCACTCTTTTTGTATTAGATTTTAGGAAAAATATTTTGAGCCTAAACCTAGAGCTTATACTGCAACCTTAGAAACTCATCTGAACTGGCCTCATATATCACCAGCAACCATACTTCTTTTTTATGGACAACACACATGTTATTCAACACATTTAAGCATTCATCAGACTATAGAATTATTTAGGCTAACAGCAATGTTTATAAAATGAAACACAAGATGTCTAGAATACTTATTACTGCAGCAATTAAAAGCTTTAGAGCAGATGGTATTCAAGCATGTATTTTAGTACTTGATCACCAAAATCATTATATGTAAATGCCACAAGGTGTCTTAAGACAGCTCACATGTGGCAACCTGAAGAACAACAGCCTCTACTGATCTACAGATCCTTTACATCTGTCACAGCATCTTGTGGTTGGGTAAACAGTTCAGCTTAAGTGCATCTCAAAAATGATTTCATCTTCATAGAAGATGATTTTGGATTTACAGACCCTGCAAAATTTCACTGAGAGCACGGTCTGTCTGTGAGGGCACCAGTAGCTCTGTCAGTGGGGACAGCTTTGGAAACCAGAGGTGCCGCTTCATCTCCTTGCCTTGAGCGAGGTAGCCCTCGCTGTTCATGGTGGCTGCCTATGTGGCAGCTCAATCATTCTAACATCTCTCCACCCCAACTACATGAAGGTAGGGCCAGTGTGTGTGTGTGTGTAAAAAACAACATTAATTACCCCCACAAGGAATAATAAAGCACTTTGTCCTTTATAAGGCAGAAAATAAAGGTGTGAAAGTCAGGTAGTGGTGGGGACATAGCAGATCAGACTTACTTTTCTTTAACTATAGCTGTGATCTTTTCCTACTCATATCTTAGCTGTGCAAATATTTGACAAAAAAAAATTATCCACAAGCATCACATCACAGTCCAACTCATTTAGACATAGGGGACCATGGTTCATTTATCCTACCAACTGTAATTTTGGATTATTTTAACCATGCCAGCATTTTCCTAATTGATTAATTTACAGTTAATTTGCCTCAGTCTGAACCATTAGTTGTTTGTTGTGCCTACATGGGTGTTATCAGAAGGGGCAACCAAGCTTATCTGGTACAGTGCCAAAACATTTAGGATTTTGATGATCATAATGTCCATTTCTAACTTATGGTCTTGAAGTCTGTGTTACAGTCTCTTGGCACAAGATTTACATTCAATACTAAAATTGATTTGCTGCTGGCACCACAAAGCTGTATAATCACATTCTTGTTACACATGGTTGGTATCTTCTTATGAATTTAAAAAAATTGTTATATTTTATAATTTTTTACAGTTATTGCTATACAAACAAACTTGCTTTGCCTTGCCTTGGTCTACAGCATACAGTGATATTTTGGACCACAGTGTGCTTTTGTCTTAGTAGCAAGAGTTTGTGTTTGGGCCTTTCCTGCTTCATCATGAAGATCATGTCCCTGCACTAAACCATATCCATAATGGTTTTCCTTAAAGAACGGATGAATGAAACAGTTGACTGTGAGCAAAACCATATCATCCAACATCAGCGCTGAATCTCACTAATGCGCTTTAGTCTGAATGAGAGCAAATATCTGCAGCCAAGTTTCAACATCTGGTAGAAAACATGAAACAAGAAGAATTGAGGCAATCTCCCTCAGTGTCACATTAATGTACATCATATATTCAACTGTTACAATAAGTTGAATGCTAAGGTTAGTAAAACAGGTTTGGGAATATGCTGGTCAGAATAAGCCTATTATCACTATTAGTATTATCCTATCACTATTACAATTATTACTCTGTTGACCACCAGACATACTGTTTATTATGGTATGAGGCATATAATATATCCATTAGACTGCAAGTATTCCTATATTCTCTCATTCCATAGTTGTATCTCTCTTTCTGTATTGTACACGTGTTCGCATTTTTTAAAGCCTGTTCTGATTACATTTAGGAATTAAGGGAAAAACTGAATGGCCTTTGAAAGTAGAACCTGAGTGTTGAAGATCATCTGGGAAGCACTACTCATTTCCTTCTTCAAGAATGTCTTTCAAAAAATAATAAATTTAATGTGAAATGTGTATAAAATTCTTAATTTGTTGAGGATTAGTTATTAGTAAGTATTAGCAAGCATTCAAAATATTAAACAATCTGATTTAGTCAGAATAAACTTAGCATTAAAAAACATTGAGACACAAATTCAAAAATATAAGAATATGTTAATACCTTAGGATAGAAATTCGCAAATGTGAGTTTAAGCATATGGATTAGAAATGGCACTGAAAAAGAGATTTGAACACATGAACACATATCAAATAGTGTTAGGTTCATTTCGAACATTTGGTGCCCTTTAACTCCCTATGAGATAATGTGATATATTTTGTGTAAAAATGGGCTAATACTTATTTCTTAAGGCTCATCTTATGTGGTCAAACCCTCTCCACCATAAATACACTTTGACCTTGAGTCGAATTTCCCCACCTTGACTCTAATGAAAGTCCCTCTGATCATGCCCTCTGATGGTTTCTTTAGTCACAGGATTCTCAAGAAGAAACATATATTTTTGGTGGTAGATCAGCTGCAAGAAGCAGAGTAAGTACCACTCTTTAATCAACCTATTTTTTAGTGTTTCAGAATGCTTTACCGATGTGGTAAAACACAGCATGTCCGATTATGCTTATTTATATTATAAGCTGAAAATGTTCTGTAGCTTTGACAGTAAGGTTAATACATATAAAATGAAAATTTAAAAATAATAGTCCTCAATGGTCATGGTGTGAAAGCCTGTTCTTCATTAAATAAGTAATAACGGCCGACTTTAGCATAAAATGTTTGCCTGTTACTGTCCACCCTGTTAATATTTTGCACAGTAACAGGGTGGACAGTGGACAGTTGAGAGATTTGGGCAATTCTGTGGATCACTTGTGGAAGAAGGAAATGTTAAGAGGAAAGAGGAACTATATAAAGGCATCAAGTCATCATTTTTTCTCCCAGCACAATTAAACACTGGGATGTAACTTGCCTTTGCCAGGCATACAGAGTTTCACTTGACTGTGGCTGCTGTGGACTGAAGGAGGTTAGCCTGTGAGGAAAGACAAGTCATTGCACTGATGAACCATCATGGCCTGAGGCCATCATAAAAGAAAACATCTGGCAGTCCGTCCAGCTAGAGAAGACAATGTAGAATTTCCTAGAAAAACACGTAGGTTGTTGGTTGGTTAAATGCTGTGATGTTCACCATGTTATGTTTTATCCATCCTGTTTCTCCTCTGTCCACCCTGTTACCTGTGTTGTTTATTATGATAATGAAATAAAGTCAAGAAATATTTTGTGTTTCTTTGTGGTTACTTAGAGTGAATATGTTGGCAAAATGAAATCTCTTAAAAATGGAGCCAAATTATTGTAAAATTCCTTTTTTATTCCAAAAGAAAGCTGATGAGAATACTAAATTTTTTAGATAATGTGTTATTTTATAAATATTTAGTTTTTAAATACTTTTGCAGTGTAAAGTAAGGGAGATTTTATTTCTATTAAAAAGTGTTTTAAATGCACCATTATTGTAATATTTATTTGTAACAAATTTCTAAGAGCTAAGAATGTCCTGTAACACAGTGGACATTTATCACATGCAAAAAAATTTTATCAAAATGATTCCAGCATAGGGTTAGGGTTAGGGTAGGGTATGAATGTGAGTGCGCATGATTGTCTGTCTTCAATATGGCCCTGCGACTGACTGGCAACCAGTCCAGGGTGTCCCCCACCTTCGCCCTAAGATAGCTGGGACAGGCTCCAGCACCCCGTGACCCTGAGTGCAGAATAAAGCGGATTAGATGATGAATGAATGAATGAATATCCTGAACTGAGTCAGTATACTTCACCTCCTTCAGATGAATTGATAAAATCATGGAAAATTTCAAACTGTGAGAGTTACCAGGCAGAAATGACAATAAATAATAAGAATGATCCACAAAAGTGTGCTTTGCCATTCCAGCTTTGACTGGCTATAATTATGATGCAAATAAATCATGAGAAATAGACTCTGTCTGTTTTTCTGCTTTGCTGAGTGAAAATATATGGTCAGTTTCTCTTTTCTGGTGTTCATAGTCAGTTCAGTTGGTGTGCTGTCTAGATATTTGAAAAGAAAATCAACTACTGTAATTTGACCTTAACATGTACCATACTGTGTAAATTTGTCCAAACTAGTTATGTAATGTAACATGTACCATATCAATCCTACCACCATACAGAATGTTGATACAGGATAATTTGCAACACCCCAAATTAGTCAACCCTGTCTGTGGCAGTAACTTCCTAAAACAAATGTATACTGTGTTTTTAACCAAAATTACAGCTGCAGAAAAATGTATGTGAGGTTAAGTGAAAATAAACTGTGTGTGTCGTAATGAAGGTGCAAGTCATCCACTGCCATAGTGTGCTTTACTGATGTGTTTTGAGACAATGGAGGAGAGGACAACGGCACAAAGAAATATATATTAGGCTTTGGAAACACACAACATGCTTATGAGTATGATGCGTTAATTGCTGCTTTTGGTCTTTTCAGGAGATTTGCTGACAATACAAAAGATATGAAATGTTACATATAGAACACAAGATTCATTTTGGTGAAAAAGTCTTGGTTTCAGCTTGTCTGTGGTGTCTGTGATAGGGATATAATCTCAAGCTTCCTCCATGAAAGTCAGACATCACTTCAACCATCTTCAATCACTACACAACCGCCCAAGATGAATTTGTTTCTTTGGCATATGGGTCTAATGATCTAAACAGGAAAAGTCTCTCATTGTAGTAAGATATATGGGAATGTTGCATTCTTGTAATGTTAGAAATCAGTGCTTGGAAAGACTAGAAAGAGACACAACTAAATTCATACACACATGCATTTGAAATAGGTGTTCCTGGAATATTTGTAATGTAGTTTATGCCATTGTGTCCTGTCTGGCAAATGACTGCATCTGCATCTCTTCTTGATTTATAATCCAGCAAAGCATGGTTACCTAAAACTGCACATCACTCCTTAGCCAATCTGGATCTCAGTTCCATCAAAAGGTAAGTGTCCTGTCTGGACCAAGGCTGTATTACAGACTGTGCAAAGCAAGTCACCTTCCTGGATGCCCCAGACTCCCAGGAGCCAAAGATTTTCAGAATCACTGTTTAGCAATTGGAGAAATAGGAATAATTGTCACTTTCTGTTGAATATGCATCATTAAATCACAACCAGTATCTAGTCTCTTCTTAAAAATGTCATTATTTCATCTTGTGCTAATATTGTGCTAATGCCAGGCATGTTCTCATATTACTTTGCGTGTACTCTACGCTTCAGATTGTTTACCCTTTTTGTGTGTAACAAAGATGTCAGACAAATTCAGATATCAAGGACATTTTCACACTGCACTCAAGAGAGCATCCAAAGTTTACATGGGTGGTAAATGGGCAAAATGAAACATAAATATTAGAATTGCCTTTTATGCATATTCTGACACAAAGATATTATTTTTATTTATTTTGATCTCATTTTGCACTTAGACACTTAATTGGATTCCCTTTCATGAATATATAGTCTTACCTATCATCCTCCATTTCCATATATCTGTATGCTCAGAATATAAGAGCAAAAACAAGTTGGCCTTGACCTGAGTGACCTCTCACTTTGTGCTCCAATCTCTCAGTCCTTCTTGGCTTCTCTTAGAAACTCTGAGTGATGTCTGTCAAGTCCTTCACTGTCATTTTAGGCCTGCCTCCCTTGAGTGCCCCCTTGTGCCCCACAGACCATATGGCCTGGCCCCTCTAGATGGGTGAACTGGTCTATGGACCACCTGAGGCAGCAGGAGCTCTCATAATCACTGGAGACAAGGGCCACTTGACACCAGGCTGACAGATGGTGCTCCAACACTGGTGCTCTGGACTGCTACTGCTGTGAGTGTGTGTTTATGTATGTGTGTGTGTGTGTCCATGTGTGTGTGTTCAGATTGAGAGGCACAATAAGGGTGATGATGTGTCAGGGGTAGTTAAACATGATGGTGGCAGCCCGTCCTCCTTTGTCTCTTGGGCAGTCATGGCCCCAGGCCATGGCAAATTTTATCACATATAAGGAGCAGAGCTGCATCAACTGAAAAGCACAATGTTGCTGTCACGGTGGGACACAGCACAAGTGTAATGTCACATTTTCTTTTATAAATTCTGATTTAGTTGTCAGTTTTGTAGATGTTAAAAGTTTTAAGCAAACTCATGTCGGAACATATTTCCAAGTCATATTTTATATTTTCATTAATAAGTGGCAATTATTTCACATCCATGAGAATCACTGAGGACAGTGTGTTTGGGATGTCATGGGATCGATCACAACATTTTCAGAATTTATGTAGAACAAATAGTAAACGTGAAGTTCATAACTGCTGTCAAACCCTTTACCTGAGGATCTTAGTTAGCAATCTCAGTACCCTCCTTTAAAGTTATCCATACCTACTATGTAGCCACGTGGCAGCAGCACATGTTGCAAGAGGCCTATTGTTTTTATTCTCATTCTGCTTCTTCCTCATTACCATCATCATCTTCTTCTTCTTCGTCTTTTCTTCTTCCTCTTCTTCTTCTTCTTCTTCTTCTTATTATTATTATTATTAATAAGAATTGCTATTATTGAGAACTCACAAATAATATAATGTGTTCTAAATCTCATACACTGCTACACTACAGGACACTAATGGTCCTCAAGATGATACTATAAAGTAAAGTTTATATTTTTGCAATAGTCTCAAAGCTAGAAACATCAAAATTCTTTTTCATATTTGATTTATATTTTTAATCGCTTAATTTATTTGCATCTTTGCTCCAAAGGTCTTCTGATCTAAAAGAAAGGTCAAATTTTGTTATTCCATTGAGCTAAAATGACAAATTTTTAATTTGTCAGTCTGTTTTGATTCTACAAGTAAATACATTTTTATGAAAATAGGTCATTTTGAAAACTTAGCAAAAGTTTGGAAACACACTGTCCAAAACAAATTAATTTATTGAAATTATTTTGCTGTTTTTATGTCAATGAAGTCTATCGCCAAACAGAGAAAATATATACATTGGCAGGTACATAAAATATAGTCACAGATGATGCATAGACATTACATTAACATTACTCAGATGGGAACATCACTTAACGTAATATAGTATGTCTAATCAGCAGCCTACCAGTAAGTAAAAAGAAAATACATCATGTAAGGGATATATTTTCAACAAATTCTATAAAGGAGGCCCAAGTATAAATGTACCTGTCTCGCAAGTTATTCCAATTATATCTCAGCTTCTCTAGCGGGATTGTACAGAGTACCTCTTTACCCCTGTGCCTAAAAGAAGGAGGTTTCGCAGATTTCCAGTGTAAGAACATTTGTCTCCATGCTGGAAGGGTAATAACAGCATTTGCCTCGGGTCTATAAGTTGTTCTACTGATAAAAATACCCCAAAGATAGCAATCGTTTGATCAGGGTTTACTGTTCTGCCACAGATGAAGGAAACTGCTTCAAAGTCACAACACTGTTTTAACTGGACAAGAGAGCAATGAATGGAGCACTGAATGAGAGCAAACCAATAGGGCTCCAGCAGTGAGTGCTGCTGCTTGGATCCCTAATTAGAGCTGGTGACAGTATGTCAATGATTAAGACAATGAGAGGGAATGTCTGTGGAATTTTTTAAATGCCAAAAATGCAAAAACAACACCTGACTTTAAAGAACCTAACAAATCAGTTGGAGCTTAAGTGGTTCAAGCTCAATTAAATTGCATGCAATCGACTAATTTGACACAGGCTTAAGTAGTAGAGATGATTGCAAGTGTTCTTAAGCAGCCCAAGAGGTTGAACATGGTTTCAATCGATGCACCATGGCAACTAACAGGGAGAAAGCAGTGAACTATTGTTTGGAATGGTAAGTATGTCTGGAGGCTATAAGCCTCCTAAACATAATCACCTTGATGCTAGAACAGTTAAATCCCATGATGTTCATTAATTGCAGCTACCAAAAAAATCAGTGCTGGCATTCACAATGCGATTTTTATCATTAACAGACTATAGATCATACATGTAGCAACTTGAAACTCTTAATTATTAATACCACAGCAGACCAGCATTCAAACTGTTTCTTGACATACAGAAGTCTGTCTGTTGAAGGTGGAGCTACATCAGCAAAAGTATGGAGGATTGAAAGGCACAATAAATGCCTACACTATTAAACAATTAATTAAATGTGTCATTCATTAATAAAACATGGAATTAAATAAATAATTTTGTGATTAAATGTGTAATTAATGAATCAAAATACCAATTCATTTTGTGTAAAAAAAAAAACTTGTATCATTATTTCACAATTTAATTAATTATTTCATGGTCCTGTGTTGCAGTGTTTTATGAGTTTATTTTATCTGTCTTACTCACCCATTAAAATCCTAACACCTGATTGGTTACCCTGCTCATCAAGTCAAGGCAAGTTGATTCCAGATAATGGACTGATGCAGAGCCAGTGAACATACTCTGCTGGGTGGCACTATCCCTATCTGCGTTGATTTGAATACTCTATCAAGCAAAACTTGTTGGTAAAAAAACACAAACTTAAGACTCGGTCCTGCAGGTACTGCCTCAGTGTGAGCATGCGAGGTGCCGGACAAAATGGTCATGGTCAAAATGGCCATAATCAAGGAAGTTCTGAGCAGGACTCCTCTTGCTCCGGCAGCGGCCCAGTTGCAACAGATACCTGCAATTCCATCTAGAACACCGGTCCAAGGTAAGCTAAATAAGTTATTGTTAGCCAGGTGTGCTACTAATGAATGACTGTGGGCACAGGTATGGGTTAAATTAGATAATAATTTGTAGTTGGATCAAAAATGTATTTCTGTGCGGTAGGCTCTTTATGATTTGTGTGTAATATATTCATTGTTAATAGTGGGAGCATAAAACTAGTTCACTCATCGGCTGCAAAATAGTAATAGTTGGCAGCAATATCCCAAACAGAAGATGAGGCTGTTTTAGCTGACAGGTGACCATTGAGCTGTGACATTTTTCTCTGTAGCGGCTGAGGAAGCAAGGCTATTTGCACCATATAACGGTGTTAGAAGCTACACATACACAATATCTCTTGTTTAGCTGACCACAAGGCACATAAAGTTCCAAGCATACCTCTTAAAGCAGACCTTTTTTTTACTTCAGAACTTGGAGAACAAAGATTAACATTTTCACGTCAGTATGAAACTAGAAATTTATTAAAACCACAAGAAATGTGCACAAAAATGTGCACCGTGTCCATGTCCCAGCACTGGATACACTGCCTATCTGAAAGATCCATCAACATTGATCGGACAGGCTACAGTCTAAGTGTGTCCACTTCAACAGGATCTAACCTTGAATTGTGTATGTAAATTTACAGAGACTCAGTTTCATACATAATCGAAACAACGCTCACTGGTAACTTTTAATCATTAATTAAAAGCCATTTGATGTTGTTAGGAGGGCTCACATCATCACATCACACCTCTGGTCCAGACATGCCCTGCCTCACCTGTCAGAAGGCAGTTCCTTTTTCAGAAATGAAGCTGTACAGATTGAGCTGCAGTGGGTAGGCACTTTATACAGAAATGCAAGAATAGCATATTAATTTTTTAAAAATATCTCTGTCTTAGAGTGTTGATTATGATTATGATATTTTCAATTTTGTTAACTTCAAGGACACCCATGCAGGAATGAGAAAGAGAACAAGAGACAGGCTCAGTCGGTGACAGTGCTTCAGTGAGACCTGAAACATCAGCTGAGAGTGCCATAGTACCAGCAGTGATTGACATTGAGGAGTTGGATCACAAAGTAACAGATACCGGTTTATGTCATCACAACATAATTGCTCTAAGATTGTGTGTAATATAAACTCAGTCAATAGAGAAATAACATATATAAGACAGAATCATATAATACATTCATAATTAACTCATAACTCATAAATTCATACACAACCTATAACATGTAACTGGGTTACATATTGTTCATGTTAAAATATTTACTTTTTGTTCAGAATGCTGATTTGCTTTTTTCAACTCAGCTTTGTAACAGTTTCTAAAGATGTTTCAAATATTTGTCAGTGACATGGACAGAACTTCTTTTTTGTAGACTGAGAGGATATCTGTATGTGCAGGTAACATACCAACTCACAACATATCTCTCTGGAATAGATAACTTTATTATTGTTGTTGTCCAGAGTGGAAGCTTATTAAAGCCCACCTCAAGCTGGCATGGTTTACAAAGAGAATCTGCTCAGTGAACAGGGAAACCACTGAGAATGAAAATGGATGTAAAGGACTGTAAGGACAGTGAATGGGAACTTCTCTTATTATATAAACAGCAGCAGGAATGGGTATGTCCACTTCATTGTACTCTTGTTGGTAAATAATATAAATGTTGTTATAGAAATGTATCAGTAAAGTATACCATTCAAGTATATGGAACTGTTGACTGAGAAAATGGGATCCAAAAAATTATATAATTGATGACCACTTATGAAATGCAAACCATTCTCCTGTTATCTGGAATAGTCAGTTTTAAGTATACTATTCTAGAATTACAGCCAATAGAATATTGAGTATTTTTTTCCTTGCTTATTAGAGTTTATTCAATCAAGTTAACTGTATCAGTCAGCCACTTTTTTCCAGTGTGGTATTGTCAGTATTTTATTTCAGGTGATGTTGCTATCATAGAGGGAGTGATGCGGTACTTTATGACAACAGTAATATCCAAAGTCCAGCTTAGATTCTGTCTAGATCTTAGAAAGTTACTATTTTTATGGTTTGTATGATGAAATTTGAAATGCAGTTCAGTGGTTAGTTGTGACTTTTTGTGACAACTGCTCTCTTGGTACTTTACAGGAGGATTGGTCGAACACTACTATTTGAGGGCGAACCTGACCACCTTGTTCTAGCAACATCAGAGGTGCTTATTGAAAGCGACCTTTTCCAGGTTGCAGGAAGGATGTTGGCACACAGCTTTCTGCATGACAACCCCCATGTAACAGGATTAAGTCCTGCTGTAATTCATGTACTGCTAAATGGAGACCTTGAAAAGGCAACTGTTTTTACATAAAACTGTCCTGATCTGCACATCAGGAGTACCATTAAACTGGTATGTAACATAAAGAAATCTTTGCCTTGCAAAATTGCTTTGGAAAATGTAAATGTTTTTATTAAAGGTTGATATTGTGCTAGAGTTTTATTTTTTGATTTTTTGATTTTATTAAGCACCTCATTTGGCTTGGATGAACATTTTCCCTACTGTGCCAACTTTTTAAAATTTGGGTTGAGCATTTGGGCTGTAATGTGGGTCCAGTCTGTCTCTTCTGTGATTTGGAGGACATTGCCGCACATTAAACAGTCAAGAAAAGTACTGAAAGATGTTATGGTATGGCCTCTGCTGACATCTCAGCCAGATGTTGTCCCACTTCTTTTTCCCAAAATGTCTTAAATGCAGTTCGCACCCCAGGTAAGTCAGTAATTTAATTATATTTGTGACTTAATGAATTTACATTCAACGACTGAGCTGGTTATTTTTCCATTTATCATGAATGCAGTCTTCATTTTCCTTCACCAAAATAACTTCTCCCTTTAATTGATGTGTTCCTTAAGATGCTCCAGGAAAAAATCACATGGCCAGTTGAGGACAGTGATGATGAAGACTTTGAGTCCAAGTCGCATCATCGGCTTTCTAAGGATGTTCACTGAAACAAGTATAACACCATATTTGGCAAATGTATTGCTCTCTTTACAAATGCTTCTGTGTCTCATGGATAGATATGATCAGTCAAAGTTGAACTAAATGTCATCTTATGTCATCTAAATGTCAATTCATTTCATGACTTTTAGCTACATCAGACACACTGGCCCAGCTGCTGACATTTTGGGTAGGCTGGGAGATGCTTCCTCCAGAACTGAAAGTGGAGATTTCTGGGGGAACCTTTACTATGTCATCCACATGCCTCAGTAGGATCCTCCACAGGGCCTTGCTCTCTATATTTTCGTCAGAGTTGCTGTAGTGACTGATTCTTTTCATTTCTAAGACCATGAAAGTTCCATGCTTCTCAGAAAGAGTCGAGGCTTTGCTGTATTAGTGGAAGGCAGTGGATTCAGTGTTCCCTGATCTTCCAATAAAGTGAAGATCTGGTAGATGAGGTCCAGGGCATGTTCATAAACATCTCTCCACATCCTCTCTATTCTGTTTTTAGGATAAAATTGACATGGGTGTTCATTTACATGTGCCATATGCTAAAGAAGTACATACAACTGCTATGCTTGTTATGTGACCGGGCGTCTCTCCCTCTTCCTCTGTCTGCCTCCTCTTATTCTGCTTCCTCTACCCTGTTATGGTGGTAGTGCAAACTGGAATCAACTTATAAACTTAGAAACTGGTTAAAATAATAAATGCCAGCAAAATCAAAATCCTCTGTTCCCAAAGTTAATATTGGGGCCCTTTTTTTCTTTTTGTCCTACCACACAGTCCGTGAAAAAGAGTTCAGGAAATCCTTCACAAGTAATTCAACGTGGCTCGCCACCCAGCTCATGCTGGGAATCTAAGGATCTCTGGATCTAGCAATCTCTGGTCCTGATATCTGGATGATCTAACACAACCTCAGCTGGAACCGTTCCAGTGGATGGACTTATGGGCAGGTCAATGAATGAGGTCTTTGCCAATGAATTTATCATCATCCCAGCATCCCAATGTTACATTCACACACTGTGTAAATCATATTAATTTCCCATCAATTATTATTAATTAATTATACTCACTTGCGTTAATTGATTCAAATCATGTTCTCAATAGGTTAGTTGTACAACAAAAATCTATCTTTAGTTCAAGGAATCATTTACAGTTGTGAAGCTATAAATACATTTCAAGTGCACATTGTAATTATGTCCAAGTATTCAAAAACACCGCAGCTGCATTTAATAATTAACATTTAACCAACAGAAAATTTTGTGGAGTGCTCCTTTAATTTAGTAGAAAGTGTATTAAATGCAGTAAACATCCATGGCAACCTAGAGGTATTAAGGCTGAGCATGCTTAGTTATCTCTCCTTGCACCGGTAACAGTCAGAGAATGCATTAAATATTTGCCCCGTCAATCACCATGAAACACACATCAATTAAATTGTCTCATCAATAATTTTTTCAACAACAAATAAAATAAATGACACAGTAATTTGCATACGACGCTTAACAATCATGCCAGCTAAGTGGCTAAACCCAAACTAATAGGCCGTTAGCATATCACCATTAGCACTTTTTTTTCCCCAGGCTATCTGCGCCAGTTAACATAAATACCAACTGCCTTATCATCACCCAAACGGGTCAAACATGAATATCATACACATAACAATGTGTTAAACAGGCAAAAGAGCGCCTTAACTCACTGCTGTCAATATATACATGGACTCTACAGCATTTCACCCCGCCAGATCGGTGAAAATCATCTGTTTCTCACACAGCTCTATAAAGTCCAAACGTAACAATATAACGGTCAACAACTTTTTAACATCATTAAGATTTAAGACAAGTCCATTTAAAAGATTATTTTTATATCGTACCCGGTGGATGACAATGAATTTTATCTGTATCAGGATCAGAACAGCACACGAGGCAATTAGCGAAAGAGTCTAACAGGAAGTAGTGACCCAGATACGGAATTACAGGAATCACCTGAGGCTCACAGGGTTCATTGATATAATTTACTATAGACTGAAAAATCAGAACATTTTCTCTTAAAATCACAAACATGGTGACAAAGACGTTAATTAGCACACTAACTTAAATGTCGTTCTGCTTCTCAGCAAATCTCACAAATAAGGAAATTTGATGGAGAACTAGCTAGAAAAATTTACCATATTTTATTCAAATCTCTATTCATCAGAGATGAGAATTGATTGCTCTGACATGGAACATTTCTTCAATAACTTCAAGGCTCCTTCTATAATAACTGTTCATAGGACTGAAACTGAGATCCCACTAAATCATATGGAAATCATTACTGCGATAAAGACAATGCAGAGTGGCAAGGTGCTAGGCCCTGAATTGTATCCCATAGAGTTCTTGAAAACGTTCTCTCATAAATTAATAGCAATTTTACTTGATATGTTTAATGATTCTTTATCCCATGGGTCACTCCCACAGACACCGACTGAAGCATCAATCACCCTCCTGTTGAAGCCTGGTAAAGATAGCAGATTGTGGCTCGTATCATTGTAACGGCTAGAAATTACAATGCACAACGTGATATCTACTGACCAAACTGGTTTTATTTTAGGCCGTCATTCATTTACAAATATCTGTCGGCTCCTAAATGTTATCTATTCTCCCGTGCCCAGCGTGGCACCTGAAGTGGTCATCGCGGTGGACGCAGAGAAAGCATTCGATAGGGTAGAATAGGAATATTTATTTACTTGTTTGAAGACATTTGGATACAGCCCTAATTTTATTTCCTGGATTAGTGGTGGTAGCACAGATGCAGATGATTTAATAATGTACGTTTCTGACCCTGTTTCATGTGACTCCCATATTATTCATGCCGTGAGGAGATGGTTGGTGCTTTTTGTGGGTACAAACTGAACATAAGTAAAAGTGAATGTTATCCTGTTAATGATTTGGCTCTTCAAATACAAGATGGTGTTCAACCATTCAAAATGTCAAGAAACTGCTTCAAATATTTGGGTGTTAATATTACAAGGGACATGCAAAATCTTTACCAAGAAAACTTTTGTCTGCTATTTGAGAAAGTCAAATTAGACCTGAAGAACTGGAGAGCACTTCACCTATCCTTAGCAGGGAAAGTGAATTGTATCAAAATGAATGTGCTCCCCAAGTTTCTTTAGTTGTTTCAATGTATCCCACTCTATCTTCCTAAATCTTTTTTTAAATGTCTTGATAATGTTTTAATTTCATTTATAAGGGATGGGCAGAAACTTAGAATACAGTTAGAACTGTTACAGAGACCTAAAAACCAGGATGGCTTTGCTCTTCCAAATTTTTATGTCATGTCTGGTCATGATAATTCTCAGGTTCTGTTCAGGTTAGTCTGTTTTCATGTCTGGTCATGTTAATCTTCAG
>JBAJHX010000076.1:204407-222507 GCA_037176925.1 Amniataba percoides | reverse complement strand
ATATATATTTTCATATGTTTGTATTTTTATATACATATATATATATATATATATATATATATATATATATATATATATATATATATATAAGAATATATATCTCCTTGCATTCTGACTGTCTTTTCCTCTGTGTGTTTTTGCTGCAGTTGCACTGTAAATTTCCCTGCTGGGGGACAAATAAAGGAATCTTGAATCTTGAAGAATATGTGTGTCTATATATACACAAATATAAAGTATATAAATCTTGTAATATGGTATTTTGCAACACATATCTGAAAAAAAGTGTGATGCGGTATTTGATATTTGATGATTTTGAAAACTAATTTAAAAAATAAGCTAGAGAAAATTTACAGGAAAAAAACTATTCAACCATAACTGATCTATTATGTTAGTATTTTTATGGTAGCATTATTTCTGAGATCATAATTACCATAGAGATTTCTTGCAATTCTAGAACCAGGTCAGCCTTTTAAAAGTTAAACATTTAAACAGATATGTTTATTTTATCACGTCCATAGAAAAATCAGTGATCTAAGCACGGTAGGATTTAGTAGCAGATTATGGTCTGTATCTAATTGACTGTTGTAAAACAGACTCTGTTTAGTGAGCGACAAGTGCTGCAGGCAGAAGCAGCATCCAATAACTTACTGACTGCTGGTACTTAATATATAATGCAATATTCTACACTGTGCCATTTGTCATTTGAAGCGAGACACAGATTATGGCTCAGGGCAGTACATCTGTCCTAGAGGCTGCTGGGAAATGGACTAAAAGCTCCTCCAGCTGAGCTGAGCCAATCACACGCTGAACCCTGGATCACCCTTACTCCTCCTTTTGAACACTAGTCTCACATTCACACTCTGTCTTACAGTCTCTATCACACACACTCACACACACATATCTCTTCCAATTTTAAAAGGCTTTCTCGCCATTCTCTCTCTCCCTCTCTCTCTCTCTCTCTCTCTCTCTCTCTCTCTCTCTCTCTCTCTCTCTCTCTCTCTGTCTCTCCCGCAGTCGCACGGGAGCGACAGAGCGAACTGTTCCCTGCTGGTTTATCCCTTCATACATGAGTTAGCCATTTCCTTTCTTGCACTAGCCGGTACACAGAGCAGGGCTGCCTGCCTGGTGTAGCCCACAGTTCCCTACTGGTCTCTGTAGCATCTCCTCTCTACAGGCAGTCTAGGCTTAGTGGGAGTCTAAATGAACCATATTGACATCCCACTGGGGGCCGTCTAGTTGCTTTGACAAACCTTCCCTGGCATTTATCAATCAAGTCGTTCTCAGTGGAGTGGAGGACTCTAAACCCAGCCAGACCCACCTAGGGAGAGGCAGAGAATTTAGAGCGGATAAAAATGTGGTGTGGCATCACCGCCACTCCCCTCTAACAATTTATGTGCACGTGCCACAAATTAAAATGAGGGGGAGGTTAGGGAATTGTCAGCCTTCAAATGGTTGACATAAGTTACAAGCAAAATTTTAATTAGCCAGGAGGAGTGGGGTGATAATTCAGAGGGGCCCTGTTCTGTCAGGGGGCTTGTCTACATTGTGTTCCTTTCAGCGGGCATCTGGAGACTTCAGAGGGGCCTGAACAAGGTCTACTGAGGATTAAACTACTTGTGACACAATGAAATGTAGGGACCTCCTCCACATTAACACCCTTACCAAAAGTGATATTCATACTGAGGATGGTCGTTTGTGCCCATGAATCACAGCCACACATATATTAGATTATCAAGAAAACTACTGTGCTATAGCTTTTTGTGTATTGTATGGTGTTCTACCCAACTAGGCATTAATTTGCCTTTATTATGTATTAATATAGGACTATTTATTTTTAGTTTTTCACATGCATTTTGGCAAAGAAATAAAGGTACACTCATTTAAAACTTGGTTTGGTTTGGAAAATTGTACATAGTACTCATGCATACTTATCAAGCATTATCACAAAAACAGAATGGATCAAAAACCATGTTTACTAGCATGAATTACCTAACCAGCAAGATTAAAGTCTGCCAGTTTATTTTATATTCCTGTATAATGTCATACAAAGTAAGCAGTGGTTGTTTGCTTGATAGTTCAGAAAATAATATTATTAATAAATATATTATAATATATAATATTAATAAAATAATATTTTTGTTTGACCCCATATATTTCAGCAGTTCAGGTCCTTATTTCCAAACGCATCAAAACTCAGCAGCAATAAACTATTGTCAATAGAAAAAAAGGTAAACCTTTTTGTGTTTTTTAGTGTCTGTTTGAAAACTATTCTTTCGATCTAAGATATCTTTTCAGAAACATTCTCAATTGACTGTTCAATTGAGCATTTGATTAATTGAATAATTAGTACAACAATGAGGTTAATTTAAACACGTTTCTCTAAGCACATCTTTTTAACCGCTCTCCAAAAGTAAGAAAAAAACAACACATAAAAAGATGAATTGCTGATGCATTAGATAGACATACAAGATTCAATACATACACAAATTTAATGTACATAACATATACAAACATAAATATGCAAACTAAAATCTCCTGCCAGTAACACTTGCTATGATACAATTATCCAGTTAATATGACACAATAATAAATCAATTTGTTATCTTGTTTTTTTCATTTGACAAATTTGTACAACAATGAATTTATAAAAGATCTATCTTTTACAAAATATTTTAAGAAAGTGGTTGAGGTTGACTTACAAAAAACAAAACAAAAAAAACAAGTGAACAAAGTCAGAAGACAAAATTTAAAAAGCCCGTATTCTTTTTAGTTTGTGACTTTGTTTATATGCTGTTATATTTGCTGACATGTCTCTGTAATCTGTCCTCTCTATTCTAATTTGCTGCAGCTCATCCACAACAAAGTCTGTCCCTGTCATTACGTATTTCAGGAAGCTTGTGTCACCACCGCAGAAAGTTATTCAGGATCATTAATATTTTACAGTCTGCCACGCCTTCTCCACCGTTATCCAATCTCAGCCCTTGTTCCACACTGCACTTCATGTTGCCATTATTTATTTACTGATAAAGTAGGCGGCAGGGTAAACACCCTGCTGGGGAGGCTGGACATGGGGGGGAGTGCTGCTGGGGTGGGGCTGGCACTTTCTGCCCTCTGCCCTCTCTCGCTGTCAGTTATTTGGGATGGGGGTGGTAGTGTGTGAAGTTATCTAATAAATCTAATAATTAGTTATGTAATAAAACTGCTGAATGTGCCTATCCTTAAAAAGACCTCCAAACTAAACAACAAAATAGGTAATTTAAAACTATGATGATAACATATGACCAAAATCCATATGACCATCACATGTGGTAGGCCATGTGTTCAAACCTATATGCCTTTATAGTTAAGGTTAGTACAGGTTAGGCAAAGAGGTCATGATTAAGTAGTCATAGTCATGATCAGAGAAGCCAATGTTAACTGTTAGTAGAAATTAAGAAAAACTGGTCTCCTATATCAAAATTACTTTTGTATTGACATGTTCATACAAGGTGATATAAATGAACTACAAATATAAAAATGTAAGCACACATGCTCTTGATAAGTGTAAAGAATTAGACACTTAATTCAATACTATATTACAGATAGCTTGAAAAAACTGAAATAGGTGTACCGTATTTTCCGCACTATAGGGCGCACTGGATTATAAGGCACACTGCCAATGAATGGTCTATTTTTGATCTTTTTTCATATATAAGGCCGGACTATAAGGTGCATTACACACAGTACGTATCACTCTGCGAGGCTCCTGACTACGGTGGCCGTAATGCTCCAACAATCCATCAAGCAGCGCAGCTTCGTAGCTTACCAAAGTCGGACTAAAACATTTTGACAGATTTTTGAGCACCGTGTACCATGTTTTTTGGTGATTGACTTAATGTATTTTCAAATGCTTATTTGAATAGTCTTATGACATTTGTTTAAAGATTGATAGATTATATAAAAAAGAAATTATTATAGATTATTATGTATTTAATCAGATTTTCCTTATTGCTTTCCATATGTTTTTCAATATATTTATTTTACACCTCTAAATTCAGGACCCGTCTTTTCACTTTTTTCACTTTTCACTGCAACTTTTTTAGCAGTACCTTCTTTTGCAACTTTAGTGCATTACTATTCAACATTTTCTGCAGGATTCTGGACCTTCATTTTGTATGTCCTAGAGGGTCTTCAGCTGTGTTTTGAGCTTTATAAGACAGTGTTCTTTCCACTTAGTCATTAAAAGATTCTCTGTGTTGCATATGCCTATAACGAAAGTGGTATAAGGGCCTTATTACAGCCAACAGATGTGGAGGATATTGCTGACATCAGAATGCACATTTTCATGTTTCTCATCCATTCAATAATAACTGCAGGAGCATGAGATCATTTTAGATTGACCCTTGCTATCTGACAGCAGGAAGATGCTGCCAAAAGGTTTGCTACCTTCTATGAACACAAAATTACCCATCCAAACTGCCTCTGCTTATATTAATTCCAAATAAATCACATACTTTTGTTCAGGTTTTAAAACGATATTGCTACATAAATGAAAGTTCAACAAAGTAAAATCGGCTGAATTTACATAAATTTCCCTAATGGAGTAATCCCTCTCAGACAAAAGGACAAAATTTGTAGGATATTGTTGCATTTCTGCCTTTCATCCCAAGCTCCCTGATTTTCATATTAAAGTCTTTTTTGAAAGGCACTCAGTGACTTGGCAGACAATACAATGCTAGTCAAGAGCAATGCTGACTATGGATATTCATTTGTGGCTTGGTTTTAAAACGGCACTTGGAAAACAATAAAATATTCATCATCAGCATACAAATAGCCTGGCCGGAAAAGAAGCTGCTGAATTGTACTGTACATATGATGCTCAGTCTTGTCAGCTGCCATAGAAATCTTTGTGTTCACTTTTATTTTATTAATTTTATCCCCATGCCTGTTAAAGCCACATTTCTCTCAGAAGTGATGTACAGTTTTCAAATGCATACTAGAAGAAATGGTCTGGCTTTTGCAGTGTATAAGGTTTCCTTCTTGAAAATAATTTTATATATTTTTCCTCAACTTTTATTCATTTTACTCCCAACAACTTTTCTAATTTATCATCAACAAATACAAATATCAACAATACAAATATGGCAATTTATTCTTCAGAAAGCTCTGTCATTGACCATGTTTATTAAAGGGAATTTTTAATTGATGTAGTGGAAGACGAAAGAGTGCACCAAAACATAAATCCTCCTCTGGGGATTAATTAATATATATAGAGCAAACTTTACTGCATTCTGGCCTACTCATTAAAATATCTTGCTCTGAAACATAATATTAGACTGGGTAGACAAACTGTTCTCTCAACATTGAGCATGGTCACAAGTCCTTAAAATCTCAACAGTGGCAACTGTGGAAATCCACTAATCAAAAAATTTTAAAACCCCACGCTGCTATTTATCTATCTACAAATTAGTGTGGGGGGAAAACACTAAGTCATTCAGTCAAAACAACAACAAAAACTTTACTGTCAGGTCAAATGCAAAATGGTAGTCATAGCAAGTTGCATTTGAAATGAAAATGCTAGTGGATAAAAATTCCTTCCTGAATAAATGATGGTGATTCAGTTGAAGAGAAGAGGTAAGAGAGGAAATGAACTGAAATTAAGTGAGGTTAAAGTACAAAAATGTTAATCAATATTTTACTTTTGAAGTCCTCCCACAGCATTTGACTTATGGCTTGATACAAAGTATAAAGTAATTTCTGTAATCAGAATTAATGGGAATACTTTCTGCTCAGGAAACAATTTGCATTATTTATATTTTTACAGTGACAAAATGTGTGATGTCACATTGTTTATGTTAATGTTGAGGCTCTAATGTCTGTACTTTTGAAAGTTGACAAAAGGCCTCAACAACAGCCAACAGAGTCTGATGCAACATTAGCCCGTGATGAGCAGGAGAAAACATGGTTATAAAAAAGGGAGGGTCTGATTATGTATTCCCTGTGGATGCTGGAAGTGGCAGGGGTCCTGGTTAACTAGATTGGGGCAGCACTGGGGAGGGAGGGGGAGCAGTCCAGCTGGAAACTAAAAAGATATGGACCAACAAAATAACAGGTACCCCCCTTCCCCAACCTCAGCTGGTGCCACCATGAACCCTGAACCCTGACTTGACCTTGTCTATAAAGGCTGTTCTCTCTGACTCCGCCTAGGTTTCTCTCCCTTCCCCCTTTATTCCCCTCCCGCTGTCATTCAGCTTCCCCTCAGTAAGTCTTCCTCAAAGACCCAAACAGCTCTTCAGGGCAGCAGAGAAACAGAGGAGAGAGGAGGGGAGGTACAAATGTTACTGTACTTGCTGTGGCGGAAATGATTTGAAAATGAATAATGCTTTTTTAGTCCCCTGAGGCACTTATGTCTTTCTCACTTTCCCTCTCTCTCTTTCTCTGTATTTGTGAGGGAGGTGTAGGGTGAGGCTGAATTAGCATAAAGGAACAAGCACAACAACAGCAGACTCTGAAAGAGCTAACCGGTGGGTGGATTAAGTATGTCATTGAATGGGGTTCTGTTGTAAATGATGGGGTGGGGTGGGACCTCATCCCCATCTGGTCTTTTTAAAGAATACCTTGTGGTAATTACCCCCCAGACAGCATTGTGGAGAGCCTGGGCCGTCCGGCCAGGTGCCCGCAAGCCCTGCTGCGTCCGTCCATTCACTGGCACTGCAAACGGCTCCACAGAAAATGGACCCAAGGTCACCACCTGATTTTAGACTAGACTCCCACTTTAAAAGGTTTTAAATAAATACAAACCCAGTACAGCCTGGAGGCAAATCTCAACACCATATAAATCTATAAATCTGTTTTGTAAAGAATTAAACTACTGAGGCAAGATTTTGATATCTGGATCCTTTTCTGCTTATAAATATGTTCACACTGGACATAAACCAGAAGAAGTTGCTGAAACAAACACAAAATCTCACTGCAACTGTTGCAGCAATGTTTATTCAGGGATGGACAATAAATCTAGTAATTCTTGGCTCTTAGCTCCCTGGAGAGCTCCTCTCTGTTAGTTGAGTTTGTTTGTCTGCCCTCTTTCTGAAAGGAAAGTGTCTGCTCACCATTCTTGACCCTCTTAAGGGAGAAGACAAGTCCAGAGAATGGCTCCGATAAAATCCCTGAGGGGTGCCTCTGGTTCTTTATTTTTTCCTTTATTTCTGGGACTGCTGTTTATAGCCATGACAGGGAATTGATTTTATCTCATGGTCCCCAGGAATGACTGGAGACAGGGCTCCTGTCTTTATTTTGCCTTTTGAAAGTATAGTTGATATTTTCAGAAGACAAGGATAGCCGAGAATAAATTTTACCCCTATCTTCTGCTACTAGTATGGAGTAAAAAATTACACAGTATGGGAATCACCTCCAGTTGCTACTTTAATTGTACTCATATATACCAAAAGGTATGGCTCTCCAAAGTGAAAGTAAAACATGAATCTAACTTTAACCAAAAGAGATTAATTATGGTACTGATGAGAACAGCCCCTACTGGTTAAAACCATAATTTCCATGTAGAGTACCTTAATCACTGACTAGACCGACTTTAGTACATAGCCTCCCACTGGTGAACAGATTCAGTCAGGCCCAGTTAGTGATTAGTAGTGATCCCAGTAAACAATAGGTGGTTGACCTTTGCCATTGACATATAGAAGGTCCCTGGGCACTCATCAGCTTTTCAGCTTTATTCATGAAGCAGACGAGAACAAATGTAGAGCAGCCAAGGGTCTTAACTGTGCTACACTAGGGAATAAGACTCATTTCTATGAGATGGTGGGGTGAAGATACCATTTCTGCATTCTTATGCAGAATCAGAATCAAAATACCTTATTATCCCAGGGGAAAATGTGGTAAAATGAACACCTCTCAAATCCAAGGACTTATTCAAAATGTCCGCTGGACTTATAATGTTCGGTTTGTGCTGAAACTGTTCTTGAGAGGTGCTAATTGAGCTGTATGACCATTTTGGTTTGTTGCGCTGTTTGTATTGCATTCTACAAAGATGTGTCAGGTTGTCCTGGCATGTCCAATTTGCTTTAGATCGGGGCAGTCCCAAATCATGATGGAAGGATCATATTATTAGCATCTTAGATTGGAAACACTTAAAGCTGGAGAAAAGAATATCTAGTCTGTATGGAACCTCCTGTGAGAAGCAGTAAGACTATGGACTTTTCTTTCAGAGCACACAGGTTCACAGAGGCCAGCGGCTCAGAGGGAAATCTGTCATTTATCTATTGTCTACAGATAATTAAATGTTGTCAATGTTCTGGTGCTTGTCTTTACAAATATCTGATGGAGTGGTTTCACTCTACACCCAGAGGGTGCAATAATATACATGTACAGTATGTAACTTCAGACTCTACCTGTTTGATTAGAGGTAACAGTAAAATAATATGCAGTTCTTTTTAAAACTTTATATCAATAACTGGAATGATTATACATTCAAAACCAGCCTTTGTTTTCAAGCCACTACTTATATTTTGTATTGAGAAATATTTTGATTTCTTATCTTAATAGGTTAGAAACTGAGTGCAAATGCAGTCATTGCATGAACATAAATGTGGTCTTCATTTATCATGTAAAAAACAGAGTTGGATGTAGACCACTTCAGGGTTATTGTTATGCCCCTTGAAAATCTATTTTTTTTGCCTTGTTTCAGCATGTCAGTGTAGTTTGTTTATCTTAGTAACTATAGCAAAATAGTACAAGTGCATGTTGGGAATCAGGAGGTAAAAGTGCCATGCAGTTATTAGCTATGGTCATGTGTGAGCTTTACCAGCCATCAGCTTGATCAAGTTGATCGCCTTTCTTCTCTCCTTTTGCTATGGCAATATCTGTAAGTATTCTTTATCATGAAACATTAAGTTATCATTTATTTTTAATTTGGTAAGATTATCAAGATAGTTAAGATGCCAAATAGTTTATGCTAGACTGAGTTAGCTTTATGTTTACTTCTGCTGGTTATTTTTTCTAGCCTGGCTGTGTTTATCATGTACGCTTCAGAGCTAAAGTAGCTGAGCTGTATTGTCAATTTAGACATTGTGTGCTTGGTTTGATTAGTGATAAAGACATTTTATTTTACTTTCACAAGATTCCCAACTTCATGGAAGTGAATCAGCTATGTCCTGGAGTTTCCTGGTAGTGTTTAATCTGAATGGAATATAACCCATGACAGCTATTACAAAATATAAATGAGCATTTCAAGCAACAGAATTCTTTAGGAACTGAAACACTGTTGTGCATGATAAATCAAGTGAGCTTTTTCTGAGACAAGGTGAAACTGAGGGTATGGAGTCTGTTCAGTGGAAGAATATGTAGCATTATTATTAAACGTCATTGTTTTTAAAACATATTTCAGCATTCTACAATTCTAAACAATTAAAAACATTAGTGCATATGTCAGTCAAGATCAGTGTGTCACTATTGCAGACCATGAATTGTTTTAACAATGTTTTATTCTTAGAGTCCAGACAATTATGTTCACATTGGTCACACTATTTTAAACCACAAGCTCCTTTAAAATGGAAAAAAAATATACCACTTACACCCGCATTAAGAATACTGAGAGGAGTCTCTTGATGATGATTTTGTGAAATGGTGACTTTGAACTTTGCTTCGTGAAGAACAAGTGAAAAATAACAGTGTGTGATTCTAGCTGCTGCTTACTGATACAGAAGCAGCAATATACATAAATAAATATAAATAAGTTGGCATTGACACCTGTCCCTTTTTTTCCCCAGAAACCCAAATTGTTGTGTTGAAATATTATCAGAGACATGTTGTGCTCTTTACCCCACTGTATCACATCATCTTATGTAGAATGCAGAGGACCTTTTGTCTGCACACGATAACCAATGCATGTTGGATGGTTCGGAGTGTTAATTAACACAGAAACATTTTTGCAATAACAGCTGTGGCTTTACTGAGAAAGTGCTATTTACGACACTGAGTAAAATTATGCATGCACTACACTTACAAATGTACAATTATAGCTTGATGGTAATGCTGAAAAGGTTGTGTTAGTTACATTGGCTTGATGTAATTAATGTTACTTAAAGTGGCAGAGAGAAACATCTCTGCCAAGGAGGTAGTGATAAGCAGAATTTATTGAACAAAAAAACTACATCAGGCACAGTTAATTTATGCAGGGTTAGATTTGTCCATAAATAGCTGGGTGAAAATGAATTAGCAAACACAGAGAAGAGGGTGAACTGGGGATTAATGTGCAGACAGCAATGTGATGCTTTATGAGATGTTTGTGCTACAGACTTGATACAGCCAGATTAGCACAACAGAGTAAGAATCATAATCATTTTCAGTTAGAACTAGTTGTTATTGTTTTAGGTTGGGGAGAAAACACAATCAACATTTTATGTGGTAGCTTTCTTTGTATTGTCAGATTTTTCTCCAGAATTGATTTGATTATTTGCCATTTCAGTCTATGCAGTATATTTCAGTTCACATGTTCATGCAGTGTGTGATCTGTTCTTGTTTTTGTTCATAAATGCTAAATGATTAGGTTACTGGAAAGGCTAACAAACAGGTCACATTTTATCCTCATACATGTGCAAATGTTAACACTAAATAAAACCGTTAACTGTTTTGCTTATATAAATAGTTGAACCCTAACGTGAGTTGGTTTAATCTGCAACATAATTTGCCAGTAAACCATTACAGTAAATGGTGTCATTACAATTCTTATCTACAGTACTCAATTTACAAATGTGAGAATGAAAACAGAGAGAAGAAATACTCATTGTTATACCCTTTAAATCAGTGACATTTTCAAGGACTGAATTAGTCAAGAGCAAATTTGATACTTATTATTATACTTTAAAACTGTTTTTATTATATGCTCCCTTTGTATACTCCCTTTTAACTGGTAAATATTTTATTAATTAACATTTTTAACATTCCCAGCAGCCCCATTGAAAGTGTTAATCCACCTCTAAATGCTGTCTGATGATCCAACTCTGTCTGTGGCTCAGCCCCTAGCCCATCAGTTCCTATAAAGATGTACATATCTAAAAATCAGGCCACAAATCAAGTTTTTTTAAAGTCTCACATTTATTAAAGCTATGGTACAGTGGAAGAAGCTTATTAGGCTTTGGCACGCACAGTACTTAATCAGTTCATTACAGGATTAATTAATTTCCTTTTTGAGAGATTGCTAAGAAAAAGAAAAAGAAAATCACTAGACCTGTAAAGAATATTAAAATAAAAAGAAAACACACAGGATATTGTAGTTACTTGTTCCTTAAAATAGTGCACTTTTTCTTTTTTTTTTTCTTTTAAATTATTTTAGCCATTCACCATTCTCAGTCATACACCATGTACTAACTCTTTTACTACAAACAGGGTTAAATTCTTGATTACACACTGACCATCCACCATTTTAACCTTTGATCTCTACCCAATAGTGAAGCCAGTTTGTAGGAAATACACACAGGAGCTTGAACCCTGGATAGAAGTCACACACAGTAGCAAGGCTAGGGAGTAAATGGACAAAAAAGAAAGGGACGTGCTGTTCACTGGTCTTTATTGATTCTGGTAGGGTGTTGAAAAGGTCTTTGGTCATGCCCTTACCAAAGGATACTAATTTGCTCGATCAAGTCTGTCGGAATATCGACTGGGAGGAGGCTGAGCGCCTGCCATTGTGTTGGCTTCAGCAGGGAGCTGGTCTGTGAAACAGGATTACTAGAGGTCAGGCAGCCAGTGAAAGGAGTTCCTTCATTGAATGAGCGCTAATACAAAGGGGCGGGGCCCAAGAGACGTGATTGAGATGCTGAAGACCAGAGAGGACAGGAAGCTGCGGTCCCACATCACCCCCACCAACATTTAGATTTGTAGCATGTTAAATTGTATGTTTCGTGGCTACATCTGGGTGGCTTTGTTTTCAGCCACAAAAGATATTAAAAGGGGATAGGTTACCTTGTTTTCCGAATAGAAAAAGAAAAGATATGCTGATGATTTTAAATGATGGCATCCATCCATCTAGTCTTTCTACACACTAATCCTGTGTACTATCAAACATCAGGAATCCTGATCATACCATATTACTGGGACAAAATACATTTTGGGGAATAAACTGCAACAACATTATGGATAAACAGTCAACAAATAGTAGGTATATTTCTGAGAGTAGTAGAATTCTTTTTAAAAATATATATCACATAATAATGTAAAAAAAATAACGTACATAATAATAATATTTGAAATACTGAGATTATACATCCAGAAATTTTCAAGTAGGTACCAAAAATGTCTGGATTAGGGTTAGCATTTCATTAATTTCTTTAATTGTTCAGTTTTCACAGTGTGAAAAGCTGTCTGAATGGATCATACAACATAAGTAGCTGGAAGCCATCATACATCATTGTATGGAATTACCACTGTAAATGAACTTTTAAGAGTTTTAATATAATCTTAAAACCTAGTTTTTGCTGACTCCCAGTAGTTAAAGCTCTCATCCTGCTGCAGTGATTTGTAAGTGCTCTCCTGTTTGTGTCTGTATGCTGTGATATCATTGATGGGTGTGGTCAAAGGGGTGATAAACCACAGGTGCAGATGCTATTTTAAAAGTTTGGGGGCTCTAGCGGTGGAATAAGGATAACTTGCCCATGCAAATTAAACTTACCATATTTTCGGGACTTTAAAGTGCACCGGATTATAAGGCACAGTATCAATGCAATGAGTCTATTTTCATACATAAGGTGCAGCGGATTATAAGGCACATTAAGCGAAACAAAACAGTCAGTATGTATCACTCCGTGAGGCTCCTGACTACAGTGGCTGTAATGCTCCAACAATCCATCACGTGGTGCGGCTTTGTAGCTTACTAAAATCGTACTGAAACATTTTGACAGATTTTTGAGCGCCATGTACCACATAAAATCAGTTCGAGGTCAGTCAGCACAACCAGAATTCATACACAAGGCGCACTGTCTATTTTTGAGAAAATTAAAGGATTTCAAGTGCGACTTATAGTCTGGAAAATACGGTAGTCTTTTTTGCAGCAGCCAGGTTTGATTCTCTCCTTTCGTGTTTGTTTTTAGCGCCTCCTACTTCACCTCAAGATACTGTATTTGCCAGCATTCAACATCCTTTAAACTTTTTAGCATTCAAAAGGGCTTTTCACAAAAACATAAAGAATAAGATTTTAATTATCTCTTTTTTCTGATTTCACCCATCATACAGCAAGATGAAATTCAAACTATTCCTACTAATCAGTCCATATATAAACCCATGTGTCAACCACAGGAATTTTCTTTAGAGATAAGGAACTTTTGGAGGAACTCAAGTCAAGTCAAGTGAATGTGCTGTCATTCGCTGGATGGGCATTCAATCAAGTTAACATGACCAATCATACTGTAAAGTTCAGTTTCATCAATGACTATTCCAGGAAGAATTGTTTGTGTGTGTGTATGTGTGTGTGTGTGTGTATGTGTGTCTCACTTGGTATCTGTGAAAGTGATTGCTACAATCATGAACCTTTAAAACAGAGTGGATTACTCCTCTCAGCTTGGTGGCATATGGATAGTCTTGGTAAACTACAGAATATTGTTATTCTATTATTAAAAATAGAAATTACAAGTTATATACACATGTACACAAAACTAGATTACTGAGATAAACCAAAAACTTTCAGCAATTATCTGAATTAATTATGTGTTATTGCTTTTAATGATTTAGGCTTCAGTGGCTATGAGAACATTGCAATTAATGTTTTAGTGATTTCATTAAACCTCAAATTTAACAAGAAGTAGATCACTTAATCTGACATTGTTGTTGGTTGCAGCATGCTACTTTATTGCTCAAGCCTTCTGTTTGTTGAGTCTCACGACATCCGTCTTGTGCTTGCCATACTACTGTACAAACATTTCCATTGTAAGGCAGCTTTGCAGTACTGATAACCTCCAAACCACATGAAACCCTAGCCTGGCATCTGAAGAGACCACAGACCATCACAGACATGACCCCTTTGTGAAAACAAGCCTCTCTCTCCAT
Source organism: Amniataba percoides (assembly GCA_037176925.1). NCBI lineage: Eukaryota > Metazoa > Chordata > Actinopteri > Centrarchiformes > Terapontidae > Amniataba > Amniataba percoides. Next base: position 208,479 of record JBAJHX010000076.1, on the reverse strand, counting down.
TGAGCAAACAGCCAATTAGCTATTATAGAGACTGACTGTGAGGACGTGTGTGCCTGCTTTTTGTGGATGAGGTTGCAGCCTCTTACCTCTATAGGTGAGACATCTGCTTAGGGTTTGTGTCCCTGGATAAGTACCAGGCAAGCACAAGCCCAGCACCTTTTCAACCTGCTCACATAGGTATTTAGCTCTCGGGCCTGCCCAGTGTGTCTGTTTGTTTTATTTTCAGAGCAGGTGTTTTATAATCATTAGCGACTCCATTACGACCCAAGCTCTAAGTAAAAGACAAACAGTGGCTGTGCATTTATTCTCAATGGAACCATCTGGTGGCAAGGAGGAAAAATGGCTGTGTTTGGCCTCAGTGTTTGCCAATGGTCACATAATTGTGTTTCATAGGAGAGTAGACAGATAGCAGACACACTAAGCTGAAGTGCCGTGGGGTTTATAGAATGTTTCCAATGTCTTTGTCTGTGCAACTAACATCCTAGTGTTTGTATTCATTCATTTACAGTAGGGCCTTCCTTCACTAAATGTCTTTTTTATTTTCCAAGAAATGCTTTTGTAGACAATAAATTTTACATTCAAAGAGCACACAGAGCTTAAGGCTCATTAAAATAAACCAGGCTGCACAAAGCCTTTATCACAAGAACAAAATGAAACAGAAATCTTACAATAAAATCTCAAACTGCTGCAAAGCTGCAAGTAGTCCCAAATTCATGGGCAGGTCCCTTATTAGACAGATTTAGGCAGACTACAGTAAAATGCAGTCATGCATGTTTAATATCATGTTTCATATTTTCATATTCATCATTGCATGGATATTATGTAACCATTTATTTCTAACATTTTGTGTACAGTTAGTTTTAGCTGAAACTAACACTAGACTGTAAGTAAATCTAATTTAATGTTTTCTGGTATTCTCAGTATGGTCATATGACAATACTGAGAAGGATATGATAAGCTAATTCAAAACAATAACATGCGTCTATCATACAAAAACAATTTAAATTCAACAAATGAGTCAGAAAAAAAATCAATATATCAGTGAATAGACAAGCACCTCCTCCTCTCCAGGCTCCTTCATATATTGTATGTGTGCTGTTTATGTCCCATAATTCATAATATTCTTTTCATAACATATTGTTCCTCTAATATATATATATTTTTTATATCTTGATTTTATGTATTACATGTAAATGTACAAATATAGGACACAGTGATAAATTTGAGTTTTTGTAGTACCTGAATGAAACATTGATTTTCTATACTGACTATCTGTGAATAGAGAAAAAGAAAATAAGTATATGCATGCATACATACAATATTTAACAGAACTCAGCGCTTCCCTACTCGATTTTTCTTTTTTTTTTTGTACAGAAAATGTTTAACGCTTTCAGTCTTTTTTGATTGAAAGAAAAAATGTTGTTGTCACTGTTGTTTTGTCACAAATTATATTCAGCAGTGGTGGATGATTCTGGGTTTGGACTCTAAACCTAAGTAATGGTGAAATCCTTGCTCTGAACTGAGCTCAGCATGTTTGTGATGGTTGTTTTATTTATATGTTTAGCCATGTTTCTCCCCAGATGGAGTGTGTTGTTTGTGTTTGCAGCAGCAGTTTGTGTAAACCTTTCAGTGCCTCTCAGGGTTCTGCTTGTTTGTGGAAAAAGCTGTCAATGGTGATAATTATTCCTGACAAAATGCTGCACCCACTACACATAATTATGCCACTGATGCTAATTACTGTGTTAGTTATTAACGACTCATTAAACAATTACGGTCACCATCAATGATATGCTAATGAATTTCACATGAAACATATGAAAGTAACTATCCAGCAAGGTGACAATGGAAGGCCAGCACACTGAGAGGACCAGACAGTCTGTTTCATTTAGTTGGCCTCGATCTTATCAAGTAGACCCACAGTCCTTTTAGCTTTTGCAGTTTCTATAATTACCATTATTAGCAATATCAATAATAAATAATTATTATAACTCCAGCATTTAGATACAGGTGATATAGGTGGGTTTAGTACAAATCATACTGCACTTCAAAACCAAGGAAATCACTTTTTGTTGTAGTGTGAAAAACTATAATAAATACTGCATTTAAGTTTAACTGTTGACATGGATACCACTGGGTAATCCTGTTTACTAAAAGCCATGATTACTTTTAATTTACAACAGACAGTAAATTAATAATTGAACATGTACATTTATACAATGATATTTTATTTGGAAACATTTTTATGTTAGCATATCTGCACTCACTGTCAGCATGTTCATTTTGCAACAATATCTGTTCCTAAAGCAGTATCAACATTTTTATTCAGTAGGTTTGTCTTGGTAACTTAAAACAATTAGATAAGAACAAGAAAATGAGGTGGTCTTTGTTTAACATAGATATGCAAAAGAGCAAACTTCAGCACAGTATCTATGAATCTGCCTCAGTATAGGAGGAAAGACCGAGGTGGACATGGAGGGATTAAATACTGGCTGAGGTCCCAGCTAAATGGACCCTCTTTTCCAAGGGCCTGCTAGTCTATGTGCAGGCATTGTATAATAAACTGGATGGTCTCTGTTCCAGTATCATTTTTCAACAGGATGACAGGAATTGTAATGTCCTTAGTTTCACTGAAACTTCTAGAATACCAGACAGCATCATAACCAGGGAAAGGACTGTGTCTTCCTGTCCACTGGGTGGAGGGAGTGATGATGCAGTGCTGCTTTTGTTCCCTCTTCATGCTGATGCTGGAAAAGAAGCAGGAAGTTCTTTACCATCATGCAGCTTGTTGAGGCTCACAGGCAGGCCGAGAACCTCGCCTATCGATTGGAGTTCTGCTGGCTTCATCACTGCCTGACCTGGGGGGTTATGCTACACTCTATTCATGAATTGGACAGTCGTTATGAACAAGGACTGCCTAGTGTTTATTTTCTCTCTGCTGTGGTTGAAGAAGACACCAGATACACCAGGCCAGCACCAAAGGGTTTTCTACCTTCAGACCAGTGGGACCCTAAAGAAGGACACTGCCTTAGAATTAGAGACTACTTATCTCACTTTATTAGTCACTCATTACAATTAACATGAATATTATTACTCATTTCTATTCTGTGGTTGCATTGTATTTGACGCTTGTGTTTTATTACGCATGAGACAAATTAACTTGAATTTGAACTTTAAAGTATTGTGTTTTTCCTTTAAGAGGATAGAGTGGTTTGGGCTAAAGTCTTATTCAGTCTGATTACATTCTGAGACAGTTGAGTCAGAACCCCAAGAAAACCTAGTAAAACTACATGAGATGCAGCTTGTTAGCTGATATATGAACATTTGCTGAATGTACTTTGTGTATAAGATATTTAATCATGCACACTGTCATCATCCATGTTGTTTGTTAATTTTTTACATAACTCTGTAATTCTAACCCTAACAACATGACAACAATATCTGTTGAGATTGTAAGAGAAGTATTTCTCCATCATAAGAAAACAAAGCATATACACAAACAGTTTGAATCAGGAATTTTGTGCTCTGATGAGCAGACCAGTGTTTTTCTGCCCACACCAATGTGTGGATCTGAGCTGTGGCAGATAATGCATGTTTTTGCATTATGTGTGTATGTGTGTGTGTGTGTGTGTGTGTGTGTGTGTGAGTGTGTGTGTGGATGACAAGAAGAGACAGTAGAATTAACTATTTTATCTAATACCAAAATATCCCTCTATTTCAAGTTCCCGGAGGAAGGACCATGGGCAAATTGATGTATGTCTCCCCCTCCTCCGTCTGGATCTCTCTTCTCCAGCAGCATTATGGGAGGTTATAAAATATTAATATGAGAGTGCATTTAGCGGAGAGCAGCTCGTATGGGTATTCTCTTGTGACTCCCCGTTCAGGTCACTGGGGAGCGTCTGTCTGTTTCTCTTCCTGCCTGATTTACTCTAAATGCAACATTAAAGATCCTCTTTCCCTTTGGAGGTTGCCAGCATGATATATGTATAGATGTATAGATGTATAGATAGATAGATAGATAGATAGATAGATAGATAGATAGATAGATAGATAGATAGATAGATAGATAGATAGA
>JBAJHX010000076.1:167262-186670 GCA_037176925.1 Amniataba percoides | reverse complement strand
CCAAGTATTGAGTGATAGAAATGAACATACCTTTCAGAAGCCTGACATTTCTGTTTAAAATATCCTTTTTTAAATTGGTCATATGTAATATTCTAATTTTTTGAGATACTGAATTTTGGGTTATCATTATTTGTAAGCCAAAATCATCAAAATTTCAAGAAATAAAGGCATGGAATATTTCCCTCTGTGTGTAATGAGTCTAAATAATATATGGGTTTCACCTTCTGAAATGAGTGACAAAAAATATTGAACTTTTTCATGCTATTCTAATTTTTTTAGATGTACCTGTATAAACATTTAAATCTGGCTTTTCTACCCTTAAGATGACAGCACCAACCTCACAACATATAGAAGTCTTTCCCATCTCTGCACATACATTAGGGCAAGATCAGCATGTGATCTGAGATAATGATAGCAAGACTGTAAGACTGTGCAATATGTTTACAGAGATATGATGGAAATTTGTTCACTATTGCCCAATAAATAAACATGCAAAACAACAATGATTGAGTCCACATGTATAAATTGATGAGTGAGCAGTTTCAATCTGGTAACAAATTTCAGCACACTGCAATGAACAGTGTCTCATATGTGGAGACATACATTCACTGAGAAAACTGGTGGAGGACCATAACAGCAAGCAGGCCACGTTTGACCTGAAGAAAGAAGTAAGACCTATGTCTGAAATAAGACTGTACCATCAATTTAGAAGTTTATGTCAAATATCATTGTCACTGAATTAAAAAGAGATGCTGATATGTTGCTTTAAATATAGCTGTAATTGGCACTTTTTGTACCACAAACCAAAAACCTGACAGTCTCGCAGAGAATGGAAGAATGAGCCAGTGCTTATATACAGTACTGCAGTGGAGTGGGTGGCTTGATTGCAGTTCACTTGCAAGTGTGATGATCAGGCCAGGCGTGGTGGTCGTTGTCCTGAAGTAACTCCCTCATCTTTCTCGACAGACAGTGATAATAGAAGTAAAACAGACAGAAAGAAAAAAGCATGCACACACAAGGGGGAGCAGGGAAGTGAAGCACAAGGGAAAACACAACAGGGATCCTGACGTATGCTTACTATGTATGTCTGAGGAGGAAAAGTATGGACAAGTATTATTCAGCAGGATGGAAAGTGAAAAAACAGTATTAGCCTGTGATTCACATAATTTTCATACTCATTAAACTAGTCAGATTTACATTACAGAAGGCTCCAAAGTGCCTGTAATCCTTTTACAGATAAGTGTTTGTAACTATTATATCCAACTGTTCAACAAATTGTATTCTGCCACTAGGGGTACTGGGAAAGTTATCTTTACCAATTAGCCTTTCAGCTGTTCCAGCCAACAGGCCACAACATACAATTAATGCCCTCACAAATGAACACCTGGCAAGCCTTGGCAACACAGTGGTGAGTGCAGCTAACTTTCCAGTTATTCCATTTCAAGGTCCACTCAGGGCCTCATCTCCTCTTTTTTAAGTTAATTTTAAAAAAGATATAACCAGTAGGATTTGTAAACACAACATTTAAAGATTTAAAGCTCCAGGAACACATGCTTCGAGTCCTAACCTCATACCCTGCGCGATCTTATTGGCTAGGGGCTACTGAAGGTTGATGCCTAGAAACATCATGAACACAGCAAATAATCCTGACAGAGGACAGGGTCTCTGATACAGACTGCGCCACACACAGTGATGTGTAAGTAATGGCTGGGGGGATTCTTTTTCTATACATAGGTTTTTTTTTGGAAAATACTACCCGCTTTTCCTTTAACAAATAGACACAAAACATGGTACAATACAAAGATGAGACTTATCATTATGTTTATAAGTCTCAGTTAAAGTTGCTTGGTATCATTTGCTGCACACCAATTTTCATACATCGATATTTTTTCTCTCCTTGGTGTCTGCCTTCTGGCAGAACAGTCACACTAGTTAAGCCCCCCCTTCTTAAAGGATGACAACCTATGATGATTCACAAGTTTTTAGTTATTAGATTCACTGAAGCCAATTGACAAATATGGCTGTTATTAAATGAGTTATTAAGATGCTTGCATATGGCTTCCTCCAGTCTTTTGTAAGCATAGCTCTTCTTGGTCAAAAACATGGATACTGTTGTCGTCAAAGTAGTGATTGTGGTCCTTTTACATGTACAGTAGGTCAGCAACAGTGTTGGTTGAAGGACTTTAAGCTTGCACCATGCACCATTCATTTCCCCTGTGAGCTTTCCTGGTTGGACTGTTTTTGCTACTTCTCTGCGCTTATTTCACTTGAACTGGAAAGTCACAGAGACTCAGGATTGTATAGCTACAGTTGCAGATTTCACCTACAGTTGCATAATGCACTACAATATTCTGTGAACTTGGGAATTAGGAAATGACTCAAACATATATTCTGCATGTCAGTTTATTTGGTTCACAGGATTAAGCTTATTTATTTCTATTTATTATGTAAACATTTTATTAGGTCTGATTTAACCTATGCCTGTGCCCTTTATTGAATTGAGTTCATAGATAGATGTAGAACCTTATATATGTATATGTATAAATATGTACATGTATAAATACACATTTACAAAGTAGTCACCCCTTGGACTTAGTTATTGTCTGTGATTTATACCACTGTGTTACTCAGTGTAGTGTGCAAGGATGCAAACTAAGGAATAAGTTCATCAAATTAATGTAATCTTTCTCATGTCCCTCTGGACACATGCTGGTGATATGTGTCCATGTAGATAGTTCCAGGTTTTGAGATATCTTTCTCTGAGGTTTCTGCCTGTAAATAAACACATTACAGAAGTATGAAATTCAGTTTGTGCTGCTCACAGTATTGAAAAATGATGATTTAAAAATAAACCTAACTAGTCAATACAGTGATCCCCGTGGCATTGTCCCTTTTGTTCTCGACAATTTCACTATAAGTAGTCTCAAGTGTAGTCTCTCTTACACATCAAGTGACTGTCTGTCTGACTATATTTTATTAGAGGTTAGAAACTGATATATTTTACCATGGGGGACACCGGGAACTTGACCACAATCTCATGGGTGAAAATCACCCAACGTTAGTGTTCTAGGGTTATTCACGCAGACAGCCAAATCTTGGCTTACCACTGCATTTCCATTTCCACATTTCTAAAACGCATAACTTTTCTGAATTTGGGGAAGTGTTCTTTTTGTCAACACATCGGAGTGAATATGTATCAGAATTGTCTGAAATGTTTAGTTTTGATTTGGTATTCCCCTGGGATAAACAAAGTATTTTCATTGATTAACTGATTGTAATTCTTTACAGTGGCATTCACCAAAACAGCTTTTTTAATTTCTAGACACAAATATACATACTAAAATGACTTATCCCACCTCAATAACACATCAGTTGACCTTATTGTATAACAATTACACAGGCATATCTGCAAGCACCTATCTTGTGTTTTCACTTAATCTGTTTTCATAAATTCTTTTGCACTGGGATTCAGTGTGTTAAACAAAAGCAGAATAACATGGAAAGACATGAAGGGTCTGGTTTAGTGGAAAACACATTTCATCATATGGCAAACTGTAGCCCAGTATAGCTGATATATAGCTATACTGACAATATTGATTTGTATTCCACAATGAAACTGATGTTGCCAGCTGGTGAACAACCTGACACTGAACTCATAAAACTCATAAAAACACTTGATTCAACAATGCACATAGACTGTAGTCCGGGATCTCATAAGATGAATAAACTGGAATGAGCGAAATCGGTGTCCTGATATGCGACAAAGCAGGTGCGTTCAAATGCTACGAATTAAAATCAGTTATATGATTAGGCACTTCCAAGCTCTTGGTTTATTTTCCTGGGTCAAAGACAGTAAGACAGACTAAAGATCCCTTTATGTGGATAACATATATAATCTCTCATATTCACTCTGCAATTTGTGGTGAGTTTCTCATGTATAGCCCCATTTTTCACCCACAATCACTAACTAATTACTTTTAGCCCTTTGCTACATACAACAGGCGGCTGTTTAATAAAGCAATCTCTTGCACAAGATCCATGAGATTGATTAGCAAAGGCTGTTCAAACAGAGAATATTTAAACAAATATAAAAATGAAGTTGATAAAAACCAAGTAAAAAAAAAGTTGTGGTAAAAAATGGCTTTGTTGTATGTTTTACAGCAAAACATGAAATCAGAAAGCCAACTTTGTGTGACAATTGAACTTTGACTTTAAGCCAGATACAAGTATATACATAACATCTGGAATGTGAGCCCTTTTTAGTCTTCAGATTAGAATTTTATGTGTTAGATATTCCAATAAATATTTAGTTTAGTAAATATAATGGAGCACTCACAAGTACCTGCAACTACAACTGTCTGCAGAAGTGTGGACTATATTTAGACTAGTTTAGCATTAAGACTGGAAACGGGTATAGAACCCATTTAGCTCCATGAAAAGTGGGGGAAAAAAAACCTACTCTGAAAATGTCTGATTTCCATAATATATTGTGAACTAGCTTGACCTGACTGGATTTAAGATTCAGTTTTGATGACAGTAGATAATATAAGGATCTATCCTTGAAATTGCAGGCTGTACTTTTGATTTGATGTCTGGAGTCTCTACTCGTAGTGTGTGTTTGTCAAGAAATAATGTTCTCCTAAAACATGAATAATTTTCTATTGCTTTCTATTCTGTTATCTTTATTTGTCTGTATTATGTATAAAAACAATACATTTTTCATGTTTGAGGGAGTTATCATCAAAGTTTATCTGATCCAGTCTGTCTTACAGCAAGCTGACACATCCTTGACCTTCTCAACTGTACTGAAGAAGAATTAGAATTCAAATCAACTCCTCACATAAGCAAATCTCATTTAAGCATATTTCATTAAGTATATTAAGTGAATGTCTAGAAGGGGATTCACTGTTTCTAGATCAAGTCCAAGTAGCATACACAAACGCAAAAGACGATATCATCATCATGAATGCATTCATCCTGCCCTGTGTATTACTTAATATTTGACTTTATTTAACTTCGTTAATAGGCAAAAATTATGTCCATTTGATTTTTGCTAAACAAATGTAGCTGACTGAATCTGCTTTCCTAAGTTTGCACCTGTCACTAAAATATTTCAGTTATATTCTCAACACCGCACATGCGAAGAGGGGTTTTTATAAATACCGTACATTACACGGTAGCATGAGATATAATCCCAAAATGCATATTTCATTTATAAATAAAAAAATACTGGCCAGAGAAAAGCTATTTAAAAAAGTACATCCAGTTTTCAATTCATGTCAGAAACAAGTAATAGTTCTCCCTGCTTCTATCTGGCAAGAGATACTGTTACACCACAAGAATCAATGGCAGTTTCTTTCCTAAGGCTGAGTCTTGTTGTATCACCCTCTACACTCCACCAAGTTTTCTGTTTACATTTGTTTTGTGTGTTTAAAGGGACATTTAGCTTAAATTTCATTTATAAATGTTGTTTAAAATGTTATGTGTGGAAGGCCATCCATCTGTGTATGTGTCAGCCAATATTATACACAGCCCCAGGTATACTTCCACTGGCCAGTGTGAGCTGGGTCTCCAGTCTCATATATCCCTATAATATTTACCCTCAGTTCTACATATGAATGCAAAAGAGTGGTGTGAGACCAAATACACCATATCCATACACTTCATCAGACAATATCCATTTAAAGACTTGTCAGGAGCATCAGTTAATGTTCCATTCCTACACAGCACATCACTGCCATATACATGGATTTGCATATGTCCATTATCTACCTCTAAGAAACTATTTCAGAGACATATCCGAGAGAAAGTGAAGAGTATATGAATAGACATCTTGAATTGAGCCTAATCCATTTTATCACAAACTATTTCAATTAGTTATTTTTAGCAAAAGTTAACACATGAATGATTGAAGGGGGAAATAGGGCCATGAAGAATCAATGAGGACACTTATCTGGATGGAGAAGAAAAAAGGAATGCGGGAGACGAGAAAAAAGGACAGCCCATTCCAAAAGTCCAGACATGGAGTAAACTGTAATTCAGTCAAGTTACCATGTTGGGGGCAGTACTCTAATTTCTACCCCAACATACAATGCCACTTGAATGCCACAACTGCTTTCTGTCCTTTTCGTGAGCCTTATTTGGTGAAAGCAGCCACCACAGCCCATAGCAGCTCATTTGTATTGGCCTTCATGCTCTCTCCCTCTGGCTCCAGTTCCAATAGTTGCCGCACTCTCTTCATGGCCAGGTCATATTGGTCATCTAGTAGTGGGGCAAAGGCATTTTCAAGGACATCGGAGGAATGGGCTAAGAAGATGAGCGCAAGCAGGCGCTTGTCCATTCGATGGGGGTCATTCACCCACTTGTCCAGTACAGCCTCCTGGACCTTCTTGATGAGACGCTGCTTGATGTTGTTGTTGGTCAGAGGATGTGTGGTCATATCAAAAAGCAGGAAGTTTTGCTTCTCAGTAGTGAGGACACCTTTTTCCACCAAGTTTTTGGCCAGTCGTTCACGGACATTCCGGAGTTGATAATGAAGTTTTAGGGGGTTCCATGTCTCTCCTAAAAATGAGAAGATAACACATGACTATTCATGCTGCCTATGTACATCTATAACAAGGTGCTGTGACAAAAGCAATAGAAAGACCAGAGTATCAGTATCTATGACATTACACACAAACTACAGTGGTAGGTCTGGACTAATGTTCCTTATAGAGGATATACATTGGTGTCACCTTTTTATATAACATCACACCTTTCATTCCCAACGTTTGCATAGTAAACCGGTAGTGCTGCAGTTTAGTCACTGATGTGAGTTAAGAGTTTCCTTACACATTAGTGTTTAAAAAAAGAAGGGGTTAAATGTGGTTTTGTATTAATGTAGAAATAAATAATAAATGTTTTCATTTCCAACTTCTATCTATCCATCAGACGGTAAACTACATAAAATAACGCAACTCTTTAATTTAACAATGATAGAAACAATACTCAAAACCTACATTCACTAAAACTGCAGACATACACTGGTAAACAGCCTGCATTGGCAAACCATATAACTCCAAATTGAGTTGGTACAAGCAAATGAGAAAGCCTGATCCATTTCATTTAAAGATCTCTTATCACATATACCATATACATATACCTGAGCTGTGGGCAAATGAGGCAGCTGACTCACCACTAAGCAGCTCGATCCAGCTCTGAACAGTCTCTGGGGGTTGGGTGTCTTTGATGTGTTTTAGGGCTTCATCCAGGAGAACATCACCTGTTGGAGCATCTGACTTACAAATCACCTGCAAATTTCATTCAGAATGATGGCAGCCCGTTACACTGTGTCATCACTGCAACAGTAAAATAGCAGAATCGAAATACTAAAATGACCCCGTTCTTTTAATTCATCAAGGCTCTTTTCATAGTGTGGACTGACGTTCAAGGTCAGATACCAAAACCACTTACATCAAATCTGTATGTTGTTTACTCTGAAGTAGGGATGGGAACGACATGAGATTTTGAGGTCGAGGCCAAAGTTTTTTTGTCGAGATGAACCTGTATCGCTTACATGGATGCATGAAAAGCAGACTCCTTGCCACATAATTTACACCACACTGCTTTCTCATTCACTTTGGTAAAACTATCCCACTATCTATCCTGTTACTTGTAGCCACTGCCTCCGTCCTCAAGCATGCACACGCTCCCGTAACTTATGAACTTATGTATCTCATTTAGAAAAAAAGTTTGTTTTATTTAAAATACTTTCTTATTTCATTAGGAAAAAAACAGCACTTAATGATATTTATTTGAATAGGCAATGTGATAACTTGAAAGACAAAATTCAATTCAGAAATACACATGAAAATCCCACAAGCCCTGCCCTCAACATTTCAACTCTTTATTTTTTATTCCTTAGTTGCAGAAGCTGCAACTAAGGAATGTTGGAGTCTGATCAATATTCTGCTGATCTATAGACATAAAAATAAATGCTAAGCTATTTTCCTTCTCAAAGCAAATTCCCATGTTCAGTTTCATGTTTTTATTATCAGTGATAATAGTAAAAGTATAAAAGAAAGATGTCTTACCTTCCTGGCCAACAGACCTTTCCTCCTCATGCCACAAGCCTCCAGCTGAAGACGTCCTCGCAGGGCAAGTTCAATCAGCATACACCCTCGTAGCCCTGATGAAATGCAGTCATTCCAGAACGAGGTGTAGCCCTACATAAAAAAATGATGAGAATCATGGTTTATTTAAAAAAAAAAGTTACAATTGCAACAGTCCAGTATATCAACCAATGACTTTACTGGTCCCAAGCTGACTGTCAGGCATAACAGGAAATTTCACAAAGGTCAAACTGATTATCCCGGCAAGTAAGGCCAAAGAAAACATGAAAAATAAAACAGGTGAATCAAATCAAAGTTGTTTTACTCAGTCACTACTTAAACATCGAGTAGTGCTATGATTATGCCTTTTGTGCAAGCAGTATGTCAGTTTATATATTAAATGATTAAATAGAAGGCAGGCTAACTTAATCTTTTACTGACATATCAAACAATGTTTCATCACCCTATTGGATCAATTCGTATGAAAAAGACTGTACATGCACTAGTAGCACTAGTCACTAGGAGTAGCCAGATGCAATCTGGCACATCTGCTTTGTGAACAGTCCACATATGCTGTGTGTCCATTGTAGTTAAAGCATCAGTGTAAAATCTTTGTTACTTGGTTACATTATTATGATGTGTAGCCACAGGACCTCTCTCTTAGGAATACTGTATCAGTTTAAGTTGTAACCTTGCCTTAATCAAGAATTTGATTTGATTTTGATCAAGAAAATGATTCACGCCAATTAGCTATTTACGGTAACGTTGTCACACATTTGTTTTGACAGTGACAATCATTAATTGCAGGTGTGTTTCTGGACCTCATTTCAGTTTGTTCAGATTTCATCATCTGCAATCATTGGCCTCTTCTTTGTTTTTTTTCCAGCTACAGTGTTTACTCACAACGCTATCAAAGAGCCCATGCACAGGTGAGTTGAAGATTGAGCTGGTCTTACTGAAATTCTGCCTTGCTTGAGATTTTTCAACAAAAGTCATTGCTGGCATCCTTGTCATAGTATTGCAAGCACAAGGGCTATCATCAGTAAGTCATAAGTAGTCACCACTGTATTGTCTCATTCAGTGATAGAAACTTAAGAGACATTTATTTTAATAAAATCTTCCAGATTATATCTTTAACTTTTGCTGAATAATGTTTTTCATTTTGGTGGCCCCTGTAGACAGCAGTGTTTCGCCTGACATTATGTTACATGTTCCCTACACCTCCCAACACACTACACTACTTTACAGGGAGGAGAGTAGGTGTCAGTTAGGCGTTCAGTAAGTTTGAATTCAGTCACAGCAAACCTCAGTGCTGTTTAGGCTGACTTCCTGTAAAACTCTAACCTGATGGAAGGCAATAACTATTAACTATTAGAAATTTATAGAAATAGCTAGTCCTCTCTCGTTTGTCTCACTTAGTAATGTAGGTCTTGTAGAAGCATACTTGAGAGGCATCAATTGTGCCACCACAGAGCTGTTTTTTTAAATCAATATTAACAACTCTTCAGAGAATGTTCAATGTTCAATCAATCACTTCAATGGTTTCATGTCAAGTCGTCAAGTGGATTTATGTAAGCTTATACCAGACAGACCCAGTCGTGCATGATACAGATCCTGCTTCATCTTTATCCCCCTAGTGATAGCCTTAGAGGGTGAAGAATGCAGACAGTTGCCAGCAGCTACATAACTTCAGCTTTTTTTGACTAGTCAAAGAAAAAGCTAGTTGGGAATTGATTGTCCAGTTTCAGTTCAACAAGGTGATAATGCCCATGCCGTGAGTGGTCGCAGCTGTACTCACAATGTATACATACATAATGGACTCCAACACTCACTCAGTCAATAATGCATCTTCATCACTAACATGTTTTACCTTAATCTTCCATGATAAGAAATGGCATATCTCATGATATTTACATTTATCTATTATTGTTCAGTAAGCTAACAAAACGTCAGTTCTTTTGACCCATAATAACTACATGTGCAAATTAGTTGATGGTTGGTAGGTCCCTAACACATAATTATTAACACTATTATTTGAAATATTATTTCAAAGTTTTCAAGCTACTCTAAACTCCTATTCAACTTTCAGATGCAGACACTATAGATTTTATTAAACTCCATTTATCTGATAACTTTACTCACTAATTTCGTTGCAGATTCAGATTATTGATGCAAAATATGATCAACAAATAATTTATGCAATAGCACAGATTAAGATGAGGACAAATTCACAAGCTATACAGCAGACTCCATTGCTCCATTCTCCATTACTTGCTTTATGAAAGCTTTTTTTACGTCTGGTACTTGAAGTACACGCTGATGCCCAGAAAGGAAGTAGTTGCCTGACAAAAACTAAACATATACTTTCTTGTCTTCTTGTCTTTAACATTAATTATACTATGTTCTTAAGAGCACTTAAAAACACAGAAAACAAGTTTTGGGGTTATTTAGAAATATTTTCGCCCCATAGTCTAGACAACAGAGAATCGTCTAACTGCACTGTTTACAATTCTCTCAGTACTGCCCAAGCACACGCAGTAAAGTACAATTCAGAGTTGTGCAGACGGTGAAGCCAAGGGGTGAGTTGCTAACTAATTTGTGAAATGCAGTGTAACTCTAATATAAACTTGTCCCAGACAACCATCATGTCACTCATCCAGTCTCCATCCACCCAGCAATGGCATGTCAATCAAGTCAGACTGCATGGTTCTGACTGTATTCAATGAGCTAGACAGAATTGAGAATATGTGGTAAAGGAGAGAGAGCATCAGATGTTTTGCCAGTGGCTCAAAACATTACAAGATGTTTAAATATACCTCAGATATGGAGCAAATTACAATTTATGAACATTAAGATACTCCGAACAGAATACAGAATTGAGCATATAATGCAAAGCAGGATCCAACTCACAAATATAATTCTGATAATGTGTCACTCACTTTTATGATTCATTTTACAGATGACTATGGGTTGCAGTAGGAATGTGTTGGACTTCTTTTTGTGTCTGTTTGATGATCACATTTGAGGATCAAGGTTTAATTAAAAAAAAAAAGTAAATTTTGATTCAGCATTCAATGCACACATTAGACACATAAAATACATTTTTACAGAAACAGAAATGGTCAGGTCCGCTTCTACATTTTTGCAGTTTGGCTTTCTTATTTTGTAATGTTTTAAATGTCTAGGACCTCCCAGTTCATGTCATATATTTGGTGTACAGCTGTACAATTAACAATTTTGCAGTATTGTTTAAGAAAACCCATGACAACTAAAAAGTTCTGAAATCTGGATAGAGCAGAATTAGCCATAGAATTATTGTAACTCAACGGGCTTAGGTCACAATGTTTGATATCTGACAGAATGTCACCTTAATAACCTACACTGGGATTTGAGATGTAAAAATAAGACAGAAAACAGGATTGTTATAAGACTTTTCAATGGATCTGTATATCGTCTTTTTCTCAGTAGTTTACTGTTTAGAGAGCTAACCTTTGGTAGCAGATTAATAGTCCCACTATGCGTCCAAATGGAGAAAAAATATTAGTGTATATTTATACCCACAAATCACTCTAAATTTCACCGACCACTGATCGTTTTAATGACTCATGTTAACTCCCTAACTGTCACGAGAGAATATTCACCGACCACACTTGTTTTCTGAATGCAAACACTCGCTTTTCGACGTAACCAAGACGAAGTTTTGCCAACACAACATTAATCAGCGCAATAGGTAGGGACGAGGCCCATTGTTGTTGTTAGCTATAGCTACGATGCTAACGTCTACTTAGACTGTGCCGGTCGGGAAGCTAACGATAGCTTGGAGGACAACCTTCCATCTAGCATTGAGGTTTGCCTGATTTTTTTCAGCGCTACAGACCATGGTTACCTCTCGGTCCTTTAGTCCTAACAACAGCACTTCTTCCATCAAAGTGAGACGTGTTTCTTTAGAGTCTCCAGTATCGTCATCGTCCTGCTCGTCTCCCCGCCGGGACTCATGTTCCTCCTGGCCGGACGGGCGGTCTTTGTCAGTGGCGTTGCGTGAGGCTTCGGTCCGCCTCTGCACGAGGCCCGAACTCCGCAGAGTCAAGGAAGTCATGTCTAACGGCAAGTTAGCTGAATGACGACGAACACAAAACGCCTCGGACTGCGCTGCCCGATATGTTCGACTCAATTATTTGTTGCCAACCATAAAACAGTTACTTCTGGTATTTCGCGAACTACTGTGGCCTGAATACCCTTGTCATCTGAAGTACTGTTCGCCTTCCTTCAGTTCTTCCGTAGCAACACTGTCTATCTAATATGGCGCCGTATGGTGAATGTGGTACCGAACTTATCCAGCAGGTAGAGGCCGAGATAACCAAAAAACAGTCAGAGGATCCACATAATTTTAAGTTGAATACCACACGATTATACTGAAACGGTTTTATGTGAATATTGTTAACCACCAGATGAATTAGCTGAATTACTCGCATTGTAATTTTTATGATACTCATTATCATATTCAAAATACATTTACTTGAACAAGAAACATCTCATAATCATACTATACAGCTGAGGAATCAGGTATTCACACTATTTACCTATTAATTTCACTGACATTTATGAGGTCACTGCCATTACCCCAAAAAGTGTTTTGACATTTTGAGTCTCAAAATTATTTGCTAATCCTACCCCTACAGAGAATTAAATTTCGTTTGTGGTGCTCACAAGTTTTGACTGCATTTTTGAAAGTCAATGGCATATATATCTTGTTTACAATAAAAATACAATACAATACAAACAAAATATACACATCTTTAATTTTATATTTCCAGGAGTATGTGACTGAGAACATTTAAAATGATGCACACAAAGTTTTAATAAGCTTGAGATAAATTCTGTAATGATTTTTGTAAAGATCTGTGCTCAAAGCACAGATGAGTTTAAAGCACAAGACACAGTAGCTGTATTAGACTTATATTTATTGTTATACTCTGGATGTTCAAACTTTTCAGCCTAGAAAAGGTTTTTTGTGGGATTTTAATGATCTCAGACCACCCAGACCCAACAATATTTTTTAATTAAAGAGCTGAATTATTGTCCCATTTTTAATACGTAAAGTATTGCAAAATCCTTATTTTGGGTGCTACATACATGTCTGTTGCTATTCTCATATTTTTGTCACAGATTTTATAAATACTTCTATTCTAATTTGGACAATACAAGAAGCAACGTATTTGAAGGGTCACACCCTTCTGCTCTATGTTGTGCTGATGAAACTCCCTCTGTAGACTATCATAGCCAACAACGAACAATAGCTATAAAAAGTTAACACCAGTGTGATTATTGAAACGGTGAGTACTCCTGGTTAATTTATTTTTATAATGAGTCAGCGCAGTTATCCATTTATTTATGTATCTTTTAACGTTATCCTTGTATACACTGTGCTTGCATAATGTTACATGTACACGACCCCTCTTGCTAACCCTAACCCGTAGTCAAAGGTTAACAGTTATATGACAGGAGAGGAAACAGCCAATCGGGTTTTAGCTCCTTCAGTTCTCCGATTGGTTGCTTTTGTGGTAAATATGTGAAGGCTAACCTGAACACACAGCCACCACCAGTATCTACTTGACTTGGCTTGGCCATGACTTGTGATAAATACTGTATGCTGTACTGTATTCCAAATACTAACACATTTTGGGCATGTTTAGTGCAGAGAGAAATACGGAAAAAAGGGGTTTTGCAAGGAAAGATCTAAAGTGCATTTTTGAAGTGGCACATAATTTGTGTTGTCTTGTGACTCTTGATTGTGTGGTTTTAGTTTGAGTTTTGGTTATTGTTATTTTGACAAATTCAGGTGTTCTTGTGTTTTGTTGTTCTTTTTCTCTTAGTTTATTTTTTATAGTCTGATTGTTTAAGTCTATCCCCTCACTGTTTCTCTGTCTTATTTATATAGGTCAGATTATGCAGTTAAGTTGTCTTCTGTTAGTGCTTGAGTTTAGTTCTGTTAAGTTAACCTCTTTTAAAGGTCAGAACAATTAAATGTGTTTTTTTTATCATTTGGATTTTGGTAAATACATTAAAAAAAAAATTCTCAAGAAAACCCCCTGTATCTCTCTGGTCTGCCAGTTTAGTCCCTGACAACCCCAGTGGGTTAAATAAGGAAGTGTACTGATGTCACAGTGCTGAAGAAATCTTTAAGTCCTAACTGTTTTATATAAACTGCAATAAACTGCAAACCATTTTGGTTACCACAGGAGTTTTCCTCATTCATTCTGCTCTATGTTTACATCCTATCTGGCTGACCAGGGGGGTATTCCATCAACGTGTCTAAAGAGGGCTGACTGGAGAAAGCCTCGCTTGAACTAACTCCATCTCCCAATTAAGCCTCAAGTCGTTCCACTAACACATTTCAGCCTCATCTAGTCGAGGCTAATTCAAGCGAGGCTTTCATAGCCCAGCTATGTGGGAGTGAACGAAGAACGTAAGAAGCCCTGACAAGTCAATGGGAGAAAAGTAAAAGAAAATCGACACATGCCTAATGTTTTTAAGTGAAGCTTACATTTGGAGTGGTAGTAGCTCAGTCTGTAGGGACTCAGCGTGAGACTCAAAGGGTTGCAGGTTCAAGTCAGTAAGTGTTGAATGAAGCTGCACAACCTGTGCAAAGTTTATTCTTACGAGCACATCATTATTAGTTTTCCTAATTACCGTATTTTTCAGACTGTAAGGCGCACTTAAAATCCTTAAATTTTCGAATAAATCGACAGTGCGCCTTATAATCTGGTGCACCTTATATATGAATTCTGGTTGTGCTTACTGACCTCAAACCGATTTTATGTGGTACACGGTGCTGAAAAATCTGTCAAAATGTTTTTGTATGATTTTGGTAAGCTACGAAGCTGCACTGCTTGATGGATTGTTGGAGCATTACAGCCACCGTAGTCAGGAGCCTCGCAGAATGATACGTACTGTGCGTAATGCGCCTAATAGTCCGGCGTGCCTGATATATGAAAAAAGATAAAAAATAGACCATTCATTGACAGTGCGCCTTATAATCCAGTGCACCCTATAGTGCGGAAAATACGGTACTTTCATTACTCAGATTCAGATTCCTTTATTAGTCCCACAGCAGGGAAATTTACAGTGCACCAGCAGCAAAACAGTTTAAAATAAACTGCAAGAAAAGCAAGACATAGAATAAAATAAGAATAATAATAGAAATATAGACACAATTAAATAAAATACAAATAAAATAAGATAATAAGAAAAGGAGAAGGAGAGAAAAGGAGGAGACATTGTGGATTTAAAATGCCTAATGCAACATATTGCTATTCGTGTGTAAACAATGTAAAATGGGTATTTGGCAGTAAATTAACAATGCAATTGCCTGTATGTAAAAGGAATGATTATGAAATAAGTGGATGTGAAATAAGGCATGCAATAACTCAGAGAAGGTGCCATCTTGTGCAGGTTCTCTGCAGTACTCACATAATACTCGTGCTGTTGTTAAGTACTGAAAGGAAATGCATTTCCTCTGCATGACCAGAACCACGTTACTCCAGTGTGTTGCTGTGGCCACATACGGCTCAGGAGCTGACGCTGATAGGTAATTCTGAGGAGAATCTGTCTCCTGTCTTAAAATAAAATAGTAAAACAATTTTATGATCTACATATGATGAATGTTTATAGCAAAATACAAAAAAGTCACATGTGCCGACTTAAATTAGAAAAAGAAAAAGTAGAGTCCTGCAGGGGGTATTGCACCATTTAGTATTACTAAGTTAGCCAAGTAATAGTATGCAAAAAACAGAAATTTGATGGTCCATAATTGTTGTGTCATGAGTTATCTACACAGAAAAAAACAATTTCAAAGCAGTTCAATTAAATATCTCATTTTGTGTTGATTTGACGGCCCCTGTAAACAATGTTGTTAAGCCCCCAATGTAATCCACTAATGTGATCTGTGGACTTCAGTACGCTATATCATACTGCTGCTCAGGGAGTCTGGTTGGACAGCATCATACAGTATGGAAGGAAGCGATGACTGGGAGGTGGAGCTCAGCTCAAAACAGCTGCCTCGGCTCCGCCCTCCGCCTGAGTCCGACCCCGTGGTCGGCTGTAGGAAAGCTCAGCGACTCACTCCGAGCATGATGTCCGCACATATAGGATAGAAAGCCAATGCATTAATGAATGGAATTCTAGAAAAGTTTCCCTCCTTAGATGGGTATTCATGCAGTTAATGTCTGTTGAGTGGAATTTCTTCCCCGCAGAGATCAACAGAGTTTTGCGCAACTTCATTCTTGCACGGATTTTATTGTCAAGAAGCCTAAATATGCGATTTTGGAGGAGCAGCTTACACCGGTTAAACCCTATTTACCCAAAACCCTGGACACATGGAACATTTTAACGTTTTCAACTAGAAGCCTTCGAACTGCATATCCACATAGCCCTAAGGTAGGTTGGGCGCTGCTTTGGCGTAATGTACCATGTACTTTGTGGGGTTAAAGTGTTTTAAATTGTGTTGTTTGTCAGAGGGAGGCAGAAAACAATAAGTTAGAGCAAATTAAGGCTGCAAGCAGGATTGGACGGGCCCTCGCAACCCTGCGCCCCTAGGGGAGGGTGGGGGGGGGGGATCAGTTGACGATACAGAGACCGTTAAGCTCAAAGATGTAGGTGAAATTGGTTATGGGCCTGTTTTTTTGTATGTATTTAGGGGGCGCCGTCGAGGCATTTTATCACAAACAGTACTTAAACCCACATCACATGTGACATTTGACCACTTCTGATGAATCTGCCAACCTTTGTAATTGTATGAGCTTCAGAAGCCCCATCAGCAGCTGCTTCCTGTTTCATGGCGAAGCATCCAAATTTGCCATGGCCCCAAGGACACGGCATTTGCAGAAAACTAAAAAGCTTTGCAATTTAACGTCACTCATGTCTTTAGATTCTACAGTTTCAATTTGAAGCCAGTCTAACCAAATCTCTAGGAGGAGTTTGTTCAAGAATGAGGCCTGGAAATAAGAACTTCCTTTTTTGAGGTGGGAGCAAAATTCGCCACACAGCCACGCCATTCGATGAAAAGTTAAAAGCTTCGCAATTTAACATTGCCCATGTCTCTAGATTGCACAGTCCGATTTTGAAGACAATTCGATCGAAGGTCTATGAGGAGTTCGTTCAAGTACAAGGCGTGGAAATGTCCAAAATCAGGCCAAAATATGAATTTTGATCCAAAATGGCAGACTTCCTGTTGGAGTTAAGACATGGCTCCAGGAGGCGTTTTTGTGCGTCTTGGCATGTTACATAAACCCTCCGAATTTCATATGTCTAGCCTAACCCTAACCAGACATTACATCCATATGTTGGCACCCAGGTTGCACTAATCATTCGCAGCTCACCCGATTCAGGAACAAGTCAGAACTGATTTATAGTTTCTCTTTCTCAATTTCTGTCAATGAATTGCATATGAGGTTACTAAAATGAGTCATGGGCAATACGAGAAACAGTAAAAACAGTTTGCATGCTGATTTGTAGTGATGGGTAGATGAAGGTGTTGTTTCTCTTCCTGAGCAGGCTCTGCAGTTCTTTTGTCATTCTTCCTATTTGTGTAAATCTGGATGCATTTCTTCACAATGGCAGCATCTGTGCAGTTAATGTAACCAGGGACAGCTGTTGTGAACTGCTCCAGCTTCTTCTGTTTAAAAACATCCCAGTTCTGGATGTGGTAAGAGTGGTTTCTTGAGGTGGCTGTTTGCCGGTATAAGTTGCAGGGACAAGTGGTCTGATTTGCCCAGATATGGTAGCAGCTTAGCTCTAAAGCCCTGTTTAATGTGAGAATAGAACTTGTGGAGTGTGTTTATCCCCTAATGTGACACTTATTGTGCTGATGGAGTTTAGGGAGCGCTGTCTTTAATTCAGCATGGTTAAAGTCCTCAGCTATGATGTGTATAGCATCTGCCAATTGTGTCATGTAGATGTCCGAGCTAGCATTAGCATTAGCATCTGGTAGTATAAACACAGAAGTTACCATGACAGCAGTAAACTCCCAAGGAAGATAAAAGGGCAATCAATCACACACTCCAGGTCCAGCTATTGTTAACATACATACACAACCCCCTCTCCTGCTCTTACCTGAGTCTTGTGTTTTAGTAGTGTACTGTGCTGCCTGCTTGCTTAATAGCTAGAATAGATAAATGAAGCCACATCTCAGTGAAGAGTAGAATGTAGTTGTCCTACATGATGCTGTTTGTTGCAACCCATACTCTTGATTCATCCATCTTGTTAGTGAGATATGTTCTGTTGGATAAAAAAATTCTAAGAGGTGGTGGTTTGTGTGGCTTCCTGCGTAGCCTCTCCAGTATGCCCGCCATGCAGCCTTGCTTCTGCTTCCTCTCCTGATGCCATCTTCATCGCCTCCTTGATTGATGGTAATCCATGGAGAGCTGGGTCGCTTGATAGATAGTAAACAATGATGGTTTAACTAGAGAAAGCAAATTTTTGAAGAAACTGCAGTGTGAATGCTGACTGCAGAAAGGCTGACGCTAAACTGGATAGCTGAATGATGCCTAAAATGTTGGAAGTATGTGGAATATTTTAATTTGTGTTGAATGACAGGTTTATGCTAAACTGGATAGCTGAGTAAAATTTTGAGTAAGTCCAGAAATGTTTTATTTTGTATTCTGGAAAATCGTGAGACGTATCCCCCTTTTCCACTAGTACCTCGCCTCGGTTTGTGTGTGTTTCCACTGCGCTTTAGTACCTGGTACCAGATACTATCGTAGTACCTACATGGCCGGGGTTCCAAGTGAGCTGAGAGGGGCCAAAAACGTGACGTCGGCAGATGGCAGGCCGCTGATTGGCCAGAGAGCGATGCATCAGGAGTACGCCTCGTTCAGAAGAATCAACCGCAGCATTTTTAAAACACAAAAGCAACAACAAATGCAAACAAGTCTGTGGAGCAACAATGAGGTGTAGATGTTTCGATGACGTCCATCAACGTGGCTTATATGAATGCTTGCTGAGTAACCATGGCAACTTATGCTGCTGAACTAGCCTGCTCCGGGGCAGGCTAACTATCAAGCTTAGCTTAGTTTTACATCAAAGAATGTCCGACGGGCAGAAACAAGTCCTGAAACAAAGTTCCACCTGGTAGATTTCCGTGCTCACGTCGTGCATGTCTTGTAAAAAGAAACAGAAAACTCGTGAAAATCATGTCTCCACACTTTCACTGTTTCCACAATCAGTCAATGAAACCTCAGTCTGCAACTAGGTACTGAAAAATTAATTAATTAAAAAAGGACGTGGTTGATTAAAAAAACAAAAAAAACCCAAAACATATA
>JBAJHX010000076.1:126646-140010 GCA_037176925.1 Amniataba percoides | reverse complement strand
TGGCGACCACCGAGATCGACACGAGCAAATACACTCGTTCCCTACACGGCGCTCTTCCGATCTATGATGGCATTTATTCTTTCCATGCTTTTTTTACAGTTACCTGGCTGAGCAGTGCTGGAATGGAGGCTGTATGTACCTTATCATGCTGCGCAGAGTCAAGCGCAAGGCTCCTCCCCCTCCGTCTAATGTCCATGCCAGTGTGAGTGCCCTAGTAAGCAGTGACAGCTGTGAGGAGCAGCAGCAGGGCAGAGCAGCCTCTGGGCGCTCTGACCACAGGGTAAACTACACACGAATGCGCAAGTTTGGTGTCACGTCTCGAACATCCTTCACCCAATCCGACAACAGGGACAGTACTGTCCCAGGACTCCAGAGCTGCATCAACTTTTCTATTCCCACTGATGCACAAGTCAGTCATCCAAGAGATGAGTCCAGTTGCGTCGTCTCTACACACACACTCACAGATGAAAGCCCAGACATCTGTCCTTGGCTGAGAGCTGTTCCCCACAGCCTGCACAGCAAAGGTCCTGCCACTCTGCCTGCAAGATATCACAGTCAGCTGTTGGAATGGAAAATGAATACTTTCAACAGTGAACATTTAAGCCAGGTAAGACTCACTACTGACATACAGAGCTCTAATTTACATTTACATTTACATGGGAGATGTTATGGGTGATAAGGTGCATAAAAATAGTCAGTTTCTTTCATTTTAGTTTCATTATAAGCACATTTCTTGGTTGGTTCAGTGCTTTGTCAGAACCATGGACAACATCTGGCCGAGAGATGTGTCATGTGTTTGGAGAAGTACCTGAATGTTATTTGAAAATGGTGCAATTTAATTAACAGACTTTAGTTATTCATTTCTACCTATAAAACAGAATAAAGAATGGCAAGTAAAAACATTTTTTCATAAAAGCTAATACTGTTACTATGCCCTATCATCTCCTTTCGCTCCACCCTGAATAAATGATGACCCTGAATGAATAATAGCAACCAATTAAAACACAGTGTCTCACAGAGCTTTGATCACTGCTCCTGTGCAGACTGCAGGCAGGGTCAGTTTATTTTTCGGGTTTACAAAGTGTACACAAGTAAAAACAAGTACAGACACACTGTACTACAACCATGTACAGATGAGGCTGTCATCATTCCTGAAGCCATGGTCTTCCATTTTCATTTAGAAAACAAGGATATCATTCTGTCAGAATGAGTGAAATTATGTCATTAATGCCTCACAATTGTAAACTAAAGAAAGTTTACAATTGTTCCGCGACCAGTGCCCCTGCTATCATCTCTTCAGTCATCTGCATCCTTGCTCCACTGGTTCTGTGCCCTACTAATTTTGTGAACCACTGAATTAACTGTCCCAAAACTTTGGCAGGATCATCTATGAACGATGCATCTATATGGATACTTGTAGAATTCAGTTAGCATAATCTAGGGTCATAACTCATTTGATGCATACAAGCTGCTGGATGATATTTGCCAGCTTTGGCTTTCACGAGTAGCTTGTTAAGAATATTGCTTGCTGCTGGTGGCAGCAGTGATTGCTGTTAAGTGTCCATGGTTCTGAAGTGTCTGTTGTTAACAGTCTGTAGGCTGTGTGTCATATTGTGTAAGGCTTACATGAAATTTTGTTGGTTTTGGTTGGATGAAGGGGGCTGTTTTCATCAGGTTCTTCTGAATTACACTCACAGCTTCTTTGATGTTGCAAGAATTTTGCACTTTTTATGTTGAGTCCCTGGGCCTTGAGCACAAAGAAACTCTGAACCTGGTTGTTGGTCTGAACTGCATTCACCCTACCAAGAATAATAAAAATGACTGATGTCCTGCATGCTGCATTTGGTTCCTAAACAAACCTGTTACACTGTTTATATTATGACTGGATCTCAACCCTTGGTACACTTCTGTGTGTGTGTGTGTTCTCTTTTGCAGCACATAGATGGCAGCCACATCTGGAAGATGCATATGGTGAAGGGTCAGGAAGGCCTGGGCGTACAAATAACAGGCGGGCGTGGCTCTAAGCGCTCTCCATGTGGCATCATTATAACTCATATAGAAGAAGGGGGTGCCATTCACAGGTACAGTCTGTCATGATAATATCAGGAAAAATATAGTTGCTTTGTTAATGTTTATAATATATAAGGACCTCCATTCAGTGCATTGATAATTTGTGTTCTTATTCAAGTGTCACTGCTTTTGTATTTTACCACCTTCATTACCAAAGGAAGAATTGTTTGTGTGTATGTGGGTGTTTGTGTTTGTAGTATGTGCAAGTATCTCTGTCTTAACGCATTATAGCTGCAGTTCATTATGACCCATGTTTAATTTCATATATGATTGGTGATTATGTTCGCTGTACATGTGCCATCTATTGCACGTCTCTCTGTCCTAGGTAGAAGGATCCCTCATCTGTGGCTCATCCTCCTTTTTGAAGTTTTTCCTGACCCGCTTCAAGGGTCTAAGGACAGAGGGTGTCACAACTGTACAGACTGTAAAGCCATCTGAGGCAAACGATGTTTGTGATTTTGGGCTTTTAAATAAATTTGAAGTTTGAATTTGAATTTAATGTGTGTTTTTAAGGGACGGTCGTCTTCGTGCTGGTGATGAGTTGCTGATGATTAATGGTCAGTCTCTAATGGGTCTCACTCATCAAGAGGCTGTCACTATCCTCCGATCCACTACTGGTCTTGTCCAGCTAGTGGTGGCCAGCAGGGTAAGTGGATACACACACACGCAGCTGCCTTTTGAATAAATCTGTCTTTCTCTGACTAAATACATAATACATGTATATAAAATTAGCAAATCGATAAGGTGTTAAGATGTGTTATAAATATACATACATAAAAAAAAACAAAGTAACAAACTAGAAATTCTATATGAGTATCGTGATTGGAGTTTTTCTATTTGATAAGAGGCCATTTTTTAAAGAATAAAGAATAAAAAGAAGTAATAAATAATGTTAATTTTAGTATCCTCATTAAAGAGGCTTAAGGACAGAAGTGTCATCATTTTCACATGACGAAAGCTCCACAACCACGTCTGGGATGTTGTCAACTAGCCTGGTTTCAGTAACGATCACCACACAGCTGTCGATCTCTGCAGAGACAATCCTCAGCTTCATCTCGTCCATTTTGTTGACGAGTGACCTGGTGTTTATGAGGAAGAGACTGGGAAGAGCCGGTCTGTGTGTGTTAGCTTGTAGCCTAGCCTGCCTTTGTTTACAGTCTCCTTGACAACAGAGGGATCGTGAAAGCCTTGGTAGTCTGCTAAATCTCCAGCGGTACAAAGTCCAGCCCTGCAAATGGTCACAGATGCGCACTCTCCCCAGTCTTCAACAGTCCAGCCCCACTGCACACAACTGTGGCTGCAGGTGACCAAAAAACAAAAAAAAGAGAAGCAAGCCACTGCGTGTCCATGCGCCGCCATGGTTTCCTTTCTGTCCTGTGCTGTGTAGCTGCCATACCACACTGTTGCACTGAGACAGAGGATGCTCTCTATTGTGGCTCTGTAGAATTTTGTCAGGAACTGAGGGGAGAGTCCACCACGTTTCAGCTTCCTGAGGAAGGAAGAGCCTTTGTTGAGCCTTCTTTGCGGTCAGGTCAGATGTGATATGGATGCCCAGGAACTCTATGTTGTCGACATGCTTGATACTTTCCTGTAAATGAGGAGAGAAGTGTGGTCTGTCCTTCTGAACCTTCTGTAGTCCACTATGACCTCTCTGGTGGTCTTGCTGGTGTTCAGAACAGTCATTGGTGAAGAGAGTAAAGAGCACCAGTCTGGAGGTGGGTGTTGTCCCCTATTCTCACCACCTGAGGCCTGTTGGTGAGGAAGTCCCTGATCCAATGGCACAGTGATGAGGGCAGTCCGAGGTTGTCGAGCTTCAGTTTGCTTCACCTTCAGCTTGATCACTGTGTTGAAGGCTGAACTGAAGTCCACAAATAGCATCCTCACGTAGGTGCAGCTGCAGATGGGTCAGGTGTGAAGTGCAATGGAGATTCCTGTTGATCTGTTCTCCCTCTACTCAAACTGATCCAGACCAGCAGGGATGATGCAGGGATGATGTCCTTGATGTGCTTTTGGATGATCCTTTTTTTTAGGCACATGCACAATAATGGAGGTTTTAAGGCTGAAAATATCTGGAAAGGCTTGTTGAAAATGTCCAGAAAAACTCTTGACAGTTTGTCAACACACTATTTCAGAGTGTGACCAGACAATTTATCTGGTCCTTCAGCTTTCCTGATGTTGGTTATCTTCATGAAACTAGAGGCTGATGCTGTTCTTCCAGCCGGGAACGGTGAACACTCTCTCTGCTGCAGCACAGAATGTGTTCAGGGTGTTGGAGAAAGTGGAATTGTGGCCAACCAGCTGGTCACTCTGCTAGAAGTCTATTATGGTCCTGATGCTTCTACCCATTCTATATAGGAAAAAAACACTAATTACACAGTGTTGCATTTCTTGTATAAACTCTATAAAAATCTTATATTGTTCTTACTGTGGAAATATATTTGATGTGAATGCGTGTGGGAAGCCACCGAGTTAACTAAAAGATAAGAGCCATTAAAAGAACATTCTTGATTTCTTGATATTTTTTTACGGTCTCTACACTTATATACAAATATAAACATGTGTTGTTGTCAGACACATACACAACGGCATACAACTAACAATACAGAACTGTCTCTTCTCAGAGCTAAAAATCTAAAATACAGAACTATAATAAATGAAAAATAACATCACACAGTATATTTTCTTTTCACTTTCTTTCACCTTTCTTCTTTCTTGTCCCTACAGAACAAGTCGGATGTGGGTTTTGAGCACTTTCCATCCATAAGCCTGCCAGACCTGCTCAGCACCTGCAATTCCTCATCCTTCTCATCTCTGAATTCTCTTTGCTCTACTCAAACCTCCAACTGCAGCACCAGCCTGCACAACCCCTACCTGGTCACACTGATAATATGTACAATATGTGTGTGTGTGTATGTGTGTTTGTGCGTTCGCATGTGCATGTGTGCGGGCATGGGCGTATGCACGCGCATATCTGTGTCTGGGGAGTATTTCTTTGTAACACCAATCTGCTACTATCTATAGCAACAGAAAATCTAAGAGAAGCAGAATTAGCATAGGATTACTATGATTACTGGAAGATAGAAGGTTTTCCTAGGCCAAAGTAGATGTGCTCTTGTTCAGCTCAAGGCTCTACTCACATTTGACCACATCCACATTACCTTCTGGTGGAGGAATCAGAATGCATCCTGGTGAACATCTGGGCCACTGATGTTTTCTTTAAGCAGAGCAGTAGCAGTGTTAATCTGGAAGTAGTTTATGGTTTCTGTATATAGTAAATTCTGTGTATACATGTTAAGACAGTGCTTGCTAAAAGTGGATCTGAAATAAGTAGTATTAAGTGAGTATTACTAATGCAAGCTGAATGTTGTCAACGAAAAGTAATCAATATATGAAAATGGTTTATGTGCTGGCAAATTAAATTGATACCTTTGTGTATTTTAATTGTAGGAGTACCAGGTTGTACTAAGTTGTTTAAGAAGAGAGTAATTAAAAATGTCTTTGTGTCCTTGTCCTTTCAGTCGACTAATGTGGAGAAACAAGAGGAACAGTGTCAAGGAGAGGCACCCAAAGTATCTTGCTGGAGCCCTACAACAAATATGCTCTGCAGCAGGTCCCTGGGTTGGTACTTAACAGAAACAGGTTATTCATTCATTCAACAACAGCTGTTCCCAGCAAAATATACATGCATTGTAAAAGTCAGTGCATGCAGTATGTATTATTTGATGTTATTTTGGACCATGAACCAATGAAAAAAAATAAAAAAAACTGAAATTTCTTTTGTGCAGAGGCCTTAAGTTATTCTTTTTTCTGGCTCAGGGGGAAACAGTCATCTGGAGTCAGTGGGTGAGGATGATGAGCTTTTTGAGGAGAATGGTGTGAGCAGCAGCAAAGTTGCCAAGAAGCCTCCACCAGGCCAACGTAAACACTCCTTACCCCAACAACTAGATACTGCCGGAGTGAGACAGGTCAGTGAATGCCTCACCTAATATAGGTACCATAATATTACCATAATAAAGCTGATGTTGCAAGGCTGTAAATAAAGAGAATGCAGTGGTACTAGATGACTGCATTTGGACTGGGATGCCGTCAGTCCTGTGGGATCTAAATGTAAATCCTCTGGGGGCAAGAGGTCAACAAATAAACTGTGCTAATTGAAGGTAGTGCGTGAGTCATATTTAAGGGTTTTGCACAGTATCTCAGTATCTTCGCTGCTCCTAGGATTGTGCTTTTCGGGACAGAGACCTCAGATATTCTATCTTGAATCTGCTGAACCCACTCTCCCAGTTTTTGGGTCACAGTCCCCAGTGTTCCCATCACAACTGTTGCCTTTACTCCCCATATCTTCTGTGGCTCCTCCTTCAGCCCTTGATGTTTTATTGGGATTCTTGAGTTCTTTCTTCCTGATGTTGCTGTTGCTCAGAATTGCTTCAAAGGCAGACAGTTAATAGAAGGTCAATACAGGCAAGGATCTACCACATCAGACAGGACCTAAGGTGCAGGATGAGCAAAAGATGCCCCTGAGACAATCCAGGACAAAATAGTTTGGTTTAATGCAGACAGAAACAGCTTGTATGTGATGCTATAAGCAAGTGGCTGGCACAGTTCAGAGGTTGCTGCATGTTTGACATGCTAAACAAAATGATAAATATCATTCAGTGAAAAGTAGAAACAAATTACTGATCTCGGTTTGAGGGTGCAGTAGAATGTCTGTTTCTGCATGAGATCATGTAGGCTTTTGAGGGTTTTGTGAAGTTTGACCTGGTAGCACATTTAATTAGGATCTAAAATCCTCTCCTCTATTATATATATATATTTTTTTTTTTCCCCCAACAGGGAATAAAGGCCAAGGTGCCATTATAATAATGTCACAGTCAGAATAACTATTTCAGATGTTAATGTGCTTTATGTTTGACTGTTTTATGCTTTTCATATTCATCTCCCATTTTGGAATATCAGATAATAAAGAAATCAGCCCGCTCCCTAAGCACCATTCAAGTGGAGTCACCATGGCGACTGGCACAGCCATCCATTATTTCCAATATTGTGCTGATGAAAGGCCAGGGCAAGGTGAGTGCTTTCCTTTGACATCTATGTGTGAATAAAGCTCTGGTGTGGGTCAGTAACAAGTGTCCTGACATGATTTGCCATTTTTTAACTCAGTGATGTGTTTGTATTGGTGAAAGATTTTCATTACCAAATACAAAAATTGTATTATGCTGTCATGATATGTTAAAAACAAGGTTCACATTGTCAAGCTTTTAATTGTACCAACTAATTTTTTTGTAACATATTTGTCTTTTTAGATTGTAGACAGCATGGAAGCATAGCATGCTATAAAGGTTCCCTGTTTGAATAGAAGGGGTCACATTTTGATTATGTGATATACACACAAAGTTACTAAGTATAAAACTGTAATATACTTTTATAAAGTTATTGTAGCATGTTTGCCTTTTACGATAGTAGAGGGCATGATAGTATAACGTCCAATAAAGTTTCCCTGACTGAATAGAACTGGTCATATTATGATTATTTGATATGCGACATAACTTATTGGCCATGGGTTTTACCTCCAGCTGCTGACAGAAATATGAAGAGAAATATCAACTTAAAAATCAGACTAAATAGAAAGTAAAGAAAATTAAAGCTGCAGGCATGAGTTTCAAACATTACAACTATTAGATTTTTTTTTTTTGCGTGGATATGTTACCTAAATGTGGAATATATTAAATATATCTGAACTGACATATTGTAGGTGTTCTTCTGCTGCTGCTGCTTTATGTGTATTGTCAATTATCTTTATGAAATTTATTGAAAAATTAGATTAAATAGGGAGTGTTAACTCACTGTTTGATTGATCTGGTCATCATTTGAAATGCTTAATAACTAGTATGCAAAGAATGTCTGTGTCAGTTTTGGTAAAATGTGAATGAAGACTGGGTGGCACAGTGGTGTAGTGGTTAGCACTGTCGCCTCACAGCAAGAGGGTTCTGGATTAGGTCCCTTGTGGAGGCAGGCCCTTCTGTTTGGAGTCTGCGTAGGTTCTCTCCAGGTACTCCGGCTTCCTCCCACAATCCAAAGACATGCAGGTTAATTGGCGAATCTAAATTGTCCATAGGGTGTGAATGTGAGCGTGAATGGTTGTCTGTCTTTCAGTGTACCCCGCCTCTCGCCCTAAGATGGCTGCTTTAGGCTCCAGCACCCCCGTGACCCTGAGTGCAGAATAAAGTGGGTTAGAAAATGGATGGATCGATGGTGAATGAAGACTTATAAGGACATACGTGTTAACTGATTTTGCATATTTTGATAAATAGAGTGATGGTCTTCTGAATTGACCACAGGTGTCATTGAGGGAAACTTTTGTCACAAGTAGATGTGTTGAAAGAAGTTCAGCTCTGTAAGGTATATTGGTGATTTATTTATTATTTAGATTTTTTTACATTTGGAATTTGAACTGTCAAGAAAGTTTAGATTCCTTGTAATAAGCCACATCCAGTTTAATCAGTCATTACTACATTTTTATGCATCATATGAATCATGGCCCTAGATTGAACAAATTTCATACAAATCCATGCACCGGAAATTTAACGCCCCTTAGAGATGAAGAGCAATATGCTTTAATATATAGGCTTAGTGAAATCTCTTGTAAATGTTTCTTAAATTTCAGACTGACATCACAGTGTGTTCATGAGTTATTGCACATTTTGAAAATGACCTTTATTGCCAAAATTTAATTGGCTTGTACAATCAGTTAATCAACAGATTTTATTTTTAAAATTCATTAGCAACATTGATCAGAACAATGATCCTGACTACATTTTGGATGATTGGCCCAATAGTTTCTGATGAGACGTCAAACATAGGATTTTGAAACATGTGAGAAAACATTGCAGAATGTAACATTTTCAACAGAAGAAAAAGTGCAGCAAAGATGCAGAGGACCTGAGAGATTGAAATGATAAAATAATTGTGACTCTAGCTGCTTCTAAGCTTCAAGATAGCAGTAAAAACTTGATGTCAAAGAGTGGTATTTTTTTTAGCCTATATAGTGTGTTATATTTAAAAGCTGCTGATATTGGTGAGTTATCATCATAGGATTTTTGTTTCACAAATGCTTTTGCAGGGAAAAACAACAATAAGAAGAAGAATGAGAACAAAACAATAGAGCTCCCACAGCAGAACACATCTTGTACCCCTAATAATATTTCTTTGTATTTTAATAGAGACCCTATTGACCCTGTTGACTTTAATACTCTCTACAAAAACAATAGGCTCCTTGCACTTTTAGTCTTTGCTAGTCCTTTCTGAAATTCATTGAGGTCTCTTTCATAGGGCCTAGGATTCAGTATTGTTGGTGGGCAGGACTCAGCACGGGGTCAGATGGGGATTTTTGTCAAAACCATTTTCCCTCATGGAGCTGCAGCAGCTGATGGACGACTCAAAGAGGGTAACCAATCCATTTTATTCTCCTTACTAAACTTAGAGAGTACTGTCTATAGGAAAGTATGAAACATATTGAATCTAACTGTGATCTACATTTACACATTTACTTCTGTCTATTTTAATGCTTTCTTCTGTAGGAGACGAGATTCTTGAAGTTAACAGCGAGTCTCTTCAAGGACTCACACATCAACAGGCCATCCAGACCTTCAAGGTGGAGTCCATGTTCACAATGGGTTCTGTTTAACACAGTTATTAAAACAATTAAATCAGACCTGAAAAACAGAGGAAATTCAGCTCTTTTACTTTTTTATGTTTGCGACAAGATGTGTGTATGTTTAGTTACCTTCCTTCAGACAAAGGTTGTTTTTGACTAAAGTTTAATTTTTGTGCTCACAGTGCTGGCAAGTAAACTGACCTGTTAAAAGTTTTTTAATTTAGCCTAGAGCAAAACATTGTATTTATCTGATGCTCAATCAGAAGGTAAAAGCTAAAACAATTTTCATCTCTACTTATATTGAATCTCATTCTCTCAACAGCAATTGAAGAAAGGTGTAGTGACACTTACGATTCGAACTCGTCTGCGCAGTCCTAGCCTGACACCCTGCACAACCCCCACCCTTCCCAGCCACTCAAACTCACCCAACTCCAATACCAGTGGGGGAACTCCTGTCCACTCAGTGTTTGCAGAGGCTGAGGGCTGCAGGGCCCCTGGTACTGGTCTAAAAGACTGCATCATAATGGAGGTCACACTTAATAAAGGTTAGTGGACATGATGGAGAAGTCTAAGACACATTTCAGGCAATGCCTCTCTCACTTCCTGTTGGTGTCTTTTATTTTTCTGACATAGACAAAAATTGTTAATTTGTGTAGTGTTCCAAATACAATGGATGGGGATGATGTCAGGGCTCTCTACACAAGAGTCAAGTTCTTTTATGCCAAAATGGGAAAACCATTTTTTAATGCAGTTGGATTTGTGCATGGAGACATTTTCTTGTTAAAACAGGGATGGGTCTGACACAGACCAATGAAATTGGAATTAAGTGGCCCAAACAGGAAATACCAAGATGAAATATGTACTGAGATGTATAGAAAGTATGTCCTCTTAATTTTATATAGTGCATTCTTAACAGCTTTTCACAGTTTAAATACTATTTCTTTGTTAATTACACATTTGTGCCAACTGTCATACTTCAGAGTGAAGTCTTGTGCTATTGTTTTTTTTTTAGTTATGGCTAACTCAATTTTGAGAACATTTTTCTGATTGTGAATATTAATTTTATAGAGGCTGGTGTCGGCCTGGGGATTGGTGTTTGCTATCTAACACTGGAAAACTCCGCTCCTGGCATCTACATCCATAGCCTGGCACTGGGATCTGTGGCCAGGATGGATGGCAGGCTCAGGTAAAAATCTCAGGGTCGACTTTGAACAATAATGGATGCAAGTCAAGTTATATGTAGTCAAATTGATACAAAGATGCCATGTCTGTAATGTGCTTAGCAATTTTAACCATGCTCTGTAGAGCAGTGATATTTCCTTCGAGTTTCTTGACTCTGGGCATGTTTAAGTCCTGAACAGAAGGCAGGCTGGCCCTGATGAATTTCTCTGCAGTCCTAACTCTTCGTTGAAGTCTGTTCCTGTCCTGTTTGGTGGTCGAGCTAAATCACTCAGTGAATGATGTACTGAATAATGGATGTGTAAAACTGGATCAGCAGGGTGCACAGGTAGCTCAGTGGTAGAGTGCATGCACCCATGTATGAGGCCTTGGGCCCCAGTTCATTTCCGGGCTGGTGTCCCTTTGCTGCATGTCTTTCCCCTCTCTCTCCTGCCTTTCCTGTCAATCTTAGATTGTCCTATCAATGAAAAAATGCTAAAAATATATAATCCCAAAAATATTGGATCACCAAGTTGAACTTCCTGAGTTGGTGCAGGATGCATATCTTCTGCTGGGCCGCCTTTCTGACTGCATCAGTGTTGGATTCCTACTTCATATCCTGGCAGATTGTGGAACCCAGGAACCTGAAAGTTTCCACAGCAGACATTGTATTTATCAGTACTGATAGAGGGGGCAGTGTTGGGGGGCTCTTTCTGAAGTCTCCCAGTTTTGAGCTGCTCATCTCCAGGTTGTTCTAACTGTACAAGAGGGCCAGCTGTTCAACTTTGTAGTGTCACAGAAACTTCTGTTAATGACCACACTGGTATCTGTCATTTTGAACCTTTACTAAATATATGCTGCAGAATTACAAAGACAAAAAAGTAAAGAAAGAGATGTAAAAAGTAACCCTTTTCACTGCAACTACTGTCAACACAAGCAAGTCACTTCCTCTGAATTGGACTTCAAAATAAGTGTACTTCTTACTCACAACAATAATGCAAATTATTAGTCAGAGTTAAACAAACTTATTCATATTCATATTTTCTATTGTAATTACTATTCCATGAACGTCTTTTAAATTGAAACAACTGAATGACTTCCCATCTGTATGCAGACTCGTCCCAGATGAGGCCAGTGACAGTTGTGCTGTCTGCAAATAACTTTATCATTTGGGTCTCCTGAGGTGTAGTCATTTGTGTAGAAGAAGAGGAGCAGTGGAGAGAGCATGCACCCCTGGGGATCTAAGAGCTGGATGTGATGCTCCTCAGCCTCACCTGCTGGCCCCTGTTGGTAAAGATTTTTCTGGAAATTATTTAATGGTTCAGGCTTTACAGGGTCTATCTGGTGACCAAGTTTCTTGGGGATTGGGATGATGGTGGAAGATCTTAAGTAGGAGGAAACTTCACACAGCTCCACAGATCTGATGAAGATCTGAGTGAGGATGGGCATCAGCTGGTCAGCGTAGACTGCTAGGCAGGAGGAATTCACATCATCTGGTCCCGGTGCCTCCTGATCTTCTTTATCTGAAAGAACCAACCCACAACCTCCTCGATATCCTGACTGCAGATGTAGGGTCAGAGGAGAGACGTGAGGGAGTGGCATAGATGTAGTGGTATAGATGGTTTCCTGGTGTTGGGACGGGTGAGGGGTTCGAACGATGGCTTATCAAACCTACAATAAACCCATTCAGTTCCCTCAGCTAGGTGATGGCTCCCTGCAGTGTCTTTGTCCTGGAAACCCTGCCTGCGGTTTCATGAGAACCATGGTTTGTTGTTATTGTTGGTGTAATTTTTAGTTGGCACACACACACTCGTCCTTACTGAAACTTATGTACTATCAAGACTATATGGGAGTGCAGAGTTTCATGACTTGTCTTGTAGTGCGTCAGACAAACAAACAAATTATTATTATTATTGTTATTATTGTTGTTGTTGTTGTTGTTGTTGTTGTTGTTGTTGTTGTTGTTGTTGTTGTTGTTGCTGCTGCTGCTGTTGCTGTTGCTGTGTTGAGATCTACACTTCTCCATGCAGTCGTGGAGATCAGATACTGGAAGTGGACTCATTCAGTCTTCGTCATGCTGCACTTAGTGAAGCCTATGCTATCCTCAGTGAATGTGGTCCTGGACCAGTCAGTCTCATTGTAAGCAGACACCCTAACCCCAAGGTAAGAGTATATCTGTCTCTTTTTAGACTGTATAGACAGATCATTCCTCGTAGTTAAATTCCTTTTAAGATATGACACATAAGAAGATGCTGTCACAATGTGTAGTTAGTGATGATGTATTTTTCATAATCAGAGATGTCAGACCACAGAACATTCTTTGTTTGTTTGTTGTTTGCTTTTGTTTGTTTCAGACTCTCCCTCAGTCCTTAAGTGTTTTGTTTCAAGTATTTATCTCTATGATCTTGATTGATGATGATGTTCTCTGTACATGTGGCATCTATTGCACGTCTGTCCGTCCCAGGGAGAGGGATCCCTCATC
>JBAJHX010000076.1:105852-121567 GCA_037176925.1 Amniataba percoides | reverse complement strand
TAGATAGATAGATAGATAGATAGATAGATAGATAGATAGATAGATAGATAGATAGATAGATAGATAGATAGATACACCCTAAAGTCATAAAACAACTGTCATCATCTGGTACCTTCATTTACCATCAGGTACACCAGAGCAGATGTGCACGGTCATCAGTGAATTTGTGGCTTGACAGTACTTGCTTTTGTATTGTATGTCTTAAAATGAAAAGTAGATGGATTATTAATTTAGTTAGCTGTTCCTTATTGTTACCATATGTACTTTTTTAATAAACCACATATCCTATATTTTCTTCTCAGCATTTACCCCGTCTGTAACAGAAGTGAAGAGTGGTCCTGCATACAAGGCATCACAAGCGAAGATCCCTGTCCTTGTCAGTCACCATGTTGACACAGTTTGCCAGCCAAATGCTGTCCCTAGCTCTACCTCACTTCTAATACAGCCCCAGGTGATGTGTTCTGAGAATGAGCTTGGTGATGATGAGGACTCTAACAATGCTGAACTCACTTGGCTCTTCCAGATGCCAAGAAAACCCGACTCCAGTTATTCGAAGGCATTCCAAATTTCCCCGACTGATTCAGCAGTTGTAATTCCTACATCATTGTTAAATTTAGATGGAGACAAGGAAATTGTTGGAGACTTGAAAAGAAGTGGAATCAATGACCTGACAACAGCACTCTATGATAGTTTCTCCATGGAAAGTATTACTAAAAAGTCAGAGTCCCCTGGTTCTGAATCACCCTTCATGCCAATCTGCTGCCCACTTGACCACAAAACTAGGGTTAGAAGCAGTATGGGCTCTGGATGCAGTAATTTGACCATCAAAAATGTGAACTATGCTTGTCAAAATGATGGACAGTTGGAGCTGGAGCACTCCTCTAACCTTGAGCATAAGGCAGTGATGGAGGTCAAAAGTCCGCTGAGTACTGATGCACCAAACTTGCCACAGCAGGAAATGTCTAAAGGTGATGAGCCCTCTCCAGGCTTGGCACCATCCCAGCTCCCATCCAATGTCTTACTGTGTGGAATACACACCCGGATTGCTGATGGGTTTATACCCTCTCAGGAATGTAAGAAGAGAGATGCAAGTGAGCTTGTGGGTGTTTGTACCATCGACACTGTGGCTCTCTGGAAAAATGCGGACGAATCATATGGCCTTGATCTGGAGATTAGGTCATCGCCTCACAGCAAGAGGGTTCTGTGTTTGATCCCTGGTTGAGGCAGGCCCTTCTGTGTGGAGTTTGCATGTTCTCCCTGTGTCTGCGTGGGTTCTCCGGGTACCCCGGCCAGTGTCATAGTTGCAAAATAAAGTTTGCCAGGACGGTGGGAGGGAAGTGTTTGGGATCAGGCCTCTAACGTTGGGGTTTACACTGGTTGCATTTGAGTTCAGCCTCTACCTGAAGGTCAAGTCGATTTATTTTTATTTACAGTATAACAGTTTTTAAAATATGCTGAGTCTTCCAAAAGAAATGCACATGCTAGCCTGTCCAAGATCTTTATCTCACTAGTGGTGAAATGGTATTGCTTTTTTCCCTTTTTTGCCAAAATAAAGAGATGGAAAGTTCCATGCAGTTGCTTTAAAGACTATATAAAATATGACATGATATATTTATGGCTTGAGTTTGTTTGTTTGTTAAAAACAAAATTGTATCTCTGTTGTTTAATTGTTCTTATAGGAATCAACAGGCAAGCTGTGCCCTGGAGATGAGATTGTAAAAATTGGAGAAAAAGTGGTGTCCTCCTTTAGCTACCAGGAAATCTGTGAGCTCATGCATAATCCTCCTAGTACACTGTCCCTGGTCGTTAAAAGACCAGTTTCAGGTAAGACCTTGATCTCAAATAATTTTTCGTAGTTCTTCAGCATCACTGTGGCTACTACTGTTATGCATTTACCTTACTCTGAATTTGACCTATTTATGTGATTAGTCATGCAACCCACCTAGACTAGGACATTTAGGTGTAGCCTAAAGGTCACCTTGGGACATCCTGAGACTGAAAATAGCACTATGTGGAAAGAACGCAGCCTCACACATTCATACTTATGAGACTACTCTCTGTGTCTTGCTTCAAAGTCTTAAAGAAAAGAATAGGGAAGGCCCAACAAAAAGAGTGTCATGTAATGAAGAAGAAGTTCCTCATGGGGCATTTTATATTTACACTTGGTTTTTAATTTTTTACTTATACATATTGGAATACACATGCACATGCAAACTGGCGGAGAGTTGCCAAGGTGAGGAGGATGCCCTCTTGAATCACCACAAACAGGTTTGGGGTTTGGTGCCTCGCTTAAGGGCACATCTGCAGTGCTCAGGAGGTGAACTGGCACCTCTTCAGCTACTAGTCCACCTACATGTAGTCTGTGGGAGACTTGAACTGGTGACCTTATGGTTCCCAAGCCAAGTCCCCATGGACTGAGCTACTGCCACCACAATGTAATGTGATGTCATCCACCAATGCACTTGCAATGCACACAATGCACACAGTCAGTAGTGACATTGGCCTTATTCTAATACACTGCTCAAAATAAGGGAACATTTAATCATTACACTATAACACCAAGTCAGTTAAACTCCAGGGTTATCAATGTTCCCACTGCATAAGCAACTGTGAATCAATTTCATGTTTTGATGCGGAAAACAAAAAAAATAAGGGAAATGGGGAAAAGGGAATGGTTTTGCAAGTTAATTTTGCATTATGCTAGTATCCTTGTTGTTACTGACAGCATGACATGGTACCTGCAGCCCATTTAGGTTGCACAGGTATTGCAGTACAGCACAGGGGTTGCACAGGAGAGCTGGACTGGCCACAGAACCCAGCAGCAGGACCAGTACCTGCTCCTTTATGCAAGGAGGTACAGGAGGAAAACTGCCAGTGCCCCCCAAAAATTACCTCCAGCACGTAGTGCTGTGCATTTTTTTCAACAAGTTCGCAGAAACAGACTCTCTCACCACGTTTTGAGCTGCCTTGAAAAGCGTTCCACTGAATGACTAGTGCTGAAGCTAACTGAGCTTCTCCCTGTATCTTTGCCCACTTCTACAGAATTAACATGGCTGCCCCTAGAATGGGAGTTATAAATGTAACTATTGACTTGTGAATTCTGGATTACCACTAGAGTTCATGTCACTTGGAATCTTGACTGGCTACCAGCTCCCTTTAATCAGATTGCTTCCCTCACCCAAGTCACCTGTGTGACTTTGTTAGTATTATGTCTTGACCTCCTTTGTATGATACATATTCTCACATTACATACCATCTCTGCAGGTGTCTAGAATTCATAGAGCCATAATTACATTTGTAACTCCTAGTTTTTTATGGTAAAAAATGTAATCCTCTTAATGTCACTATATAATTCAGAAGTTGATAAATAGTCCTTTCTTCTTGGAACAAGCTTAACCCTAACATAAGAGAAGGTAATAGAGGAACTACTCAAGCAACATCCTACAGCAACCACAGAAATGTAACTAGGACAGCCAAGTTAGCATCCGAAAAAAAAAAGTGAAAAACATTTTCCGAATCAAACCATTTACTTTCATCTGACTACTTATCTGTGTGGGTATATAAACACATCTTTAGTCTTAACACCTTTTAGAAATGTATAGTATATAATAATTGTGTTATGGCATAGCAAGGGGGACCCAAGTGTATGACAGACAGACAGAGGTAAAGTTAAGTTATGGCAAGGACAGACACGTGATGGTGCATGGGAACTAAACTAAAGATGTGAGAATTTAAGCTGTAAGCAGAGCAGGCAGGTAAGCTGGCAGGTACAAAGGCAAGCAAACAGAAGGCAATCATAAGGTATAAAGGGAAAAGACAATAAGCAATCCATTAGAAAATGAAGATGAGGTATAGTCCCAAGGATCAACTACGCAAGAGGCTTGAGTACTGTTGGACTACCACAGCAGTAGAAAACGAGAAGAATTAATTGGAGATTGAAATATTCCAGAGGTGATGAGTTGATTGAAGGCAAGTGTGCTAGCTGCTCACAGTCCACACTCAAACTGTATTTCATTAGTAGTTCCACTTCCTTGCACTAACTTTTTACTTTATGTTTTTTTCGGTTGTGAAGTGTAACAACAACCTTGTAGTTGCCATTTCCATTGGTAGTCTGCTTACTTGTGCTTTATAGATGTTTTTGTGAGCTCTCTTGTCTCTTTTAAGTGTGCTAATCTGTTAAATCAACTGCTGTACGTGGTCCTCTATTGAACGTGATTGCCCATGCACACTCTAGGTGGACAGATTAAGCATATAAAATGACAAGAGATGTTCTAAATTTGAATGTTTTTTTCACTCACAGAAACATGAATCTGTTTATAGGTCCTCAATAGATGCATTTGTAGTTGAGAGACTTGCCATACAAACATATGTTTGCTGCAGGATGTTTTTTTACCTCTCATTACTTACATTTTATAATCTGATCTATATTGTGCGAATAACAATTTTGATAATGTAAAAAAATATACTATAAAAAATACTATAAAAAAATACTATATTTAATTTTGGCTCTTACTTTAAAAAACTATATTACAGTGACACTAACTTTTAAATGTAATTTCTACTTGTGTTTGTAATTTGTCATTCAAGGAATATTCATTTATTAAGAATTGAATATTTGCAATAAACCTTCTCATCTGTTGCTCCCAGTAGGAAGCTTGCCTGTGCTTGTTTGATTATAAAGTTATCTCACAGATCTCATGGACTTTGGGGTTTAGTGAACAGATACACCTTGAAACAAAGAATAAATTGTTTTGAATTCAAATTGATTTTAAAAATGTGCGATGGGGAGCGCAGGTGGCTCAGTAGGTAGCGCAATCGCCCATGAGCGCAGTGGCCCTGGGTTCGATTCCCACCCGGGGCCATTTACTGCATGTTCTCGCCTCTCTCTCCCCTCTTTCCAACCTATCTCTCTGTGTCCTGTCTAGTAAAATAAAAGGGGTTACAACCCCATCAAATACTTAAAAGAAAAAAAAGTGTGATGCATGCCTCAAATACACAACTACATAATACAATATAACTACCAGATTTGTGGATTTAGGGGAACAAACTGGCTCCCAAAAGCCCTATTGATGAAGATAAGACTGACAAGAGTGACATTGCATAACTGAAATACCATCATCCTTGACAATCTCCTAGTATTATTTGGCATGATTTACATAACCCCATGTTGTATTTTATATTAATATGTCATGCAAACTGATTAAATCAGCATTTTTTTCTCCTGACTAAACTACTTACTTTTTATTTCTGGTCCCAGCTGTAGATCGACTGTCCATTTTATCAATGTCATCAGGGAGCCATGATGGAGACACCAAACTGAGTCCAGCCAGAACTGTGCAGGGGATATCTGATGAAGGACAAGAAGAAAGTGCAACTTCAGGGAAATTTAAGCACACAACCCAAACAGAACAAGACTTTCAAGTACCCATTACCAATATAAATGATCTTTTCTCAGAAGTGAGCCTCTGTAGTGATAATAATACATGCACCAAATCCCCCAACAAAACAGTGTGTAATGAGCTTGTATCATACTGTTCAAGTCAACATACTGTAAGCCTGTCTGAAAAAGCTGGCAATCAGGTTCCAGCACAGTCCACTCCCCTGAACTATTCCATCTTGGGTGCAGAAAGTGGAAAAGGGGTCATCTTTCCTATGCAGAGAATGCACATGAACCAACTAGGGGAAAGAAAATGTTATATTCTCAAAAGATCAAGTACTGACATGCCTGATGTTGCTTCTAGATATATATACCCCATAGGAGATGATGATGATTCAAACAATGACTCCACCACTGACAGCAGCATAATAGTAAATAAGACGACCAGGGGTGGTGGGAGTCTTCATGAGCCCTCTTGTTCCTATGATCCACATCAACCTGCTTCAGGTGAAGATTCTTTTTTAAGGCAGCCACCAAATGGGTCTTACAGTTCTCAACACATCAGTAGTCAAAATACAACAAACCAATGCTCACAGCTTTCTCACTTACCAAGGGTCTTCTCTACTGCAAATTTGCATACAGATTCCCCACTGATGTCAGATGTATTGAAACATTTAAATACACAAACAGCCCATTCACCTTTAAGAGACACAGATGCTTCATGGTCAAGCACATGCAGATTGGATGAAAGAGTATCAACATCAATGATAAATAAAATAAAAGTCCTGGAGCATAGGACTAATTTAAGCCCTCATGGTAGCTCCTTGCTTAACAGGACCTCTGCCATAAAACTCATTGGTAGTTCAGGCTGTCCTTTATGTAATAGTTACTTTAAATTTCAAGTTGACACTCAGATCAGACCAAGCACTTTTACTC
The DNA here is from genome assembly GCA_037176925.1 of Amniataba percoides. NCBI lineage: Eukaryota > Metazoa > Chordata > Actinopteri > Centrarchiformes > Terapontidae > Amniataba > Amniataba percoides. Next base: position 115,254 of record JBAJHX010000076.1, on the reverse strand, counting down.
CCAAACTGAGGGGCCTAAGTCTTAAGAGTAAGAACAAATCAAAGGGGGAGCCTCTTAAAAAAACTACCAGGAATGAAAGTTCAGTACCTTCAAACACCAACACATCTCTGAACCAGTCACCAGGGTTACCACCAATGGCAGCCACATCTAGCTTTTTGAAGACCAGTCCCCAGCATGATATGAACACCTGCCTTGCTTTGCTAAGAGAACATGACAGAAGGCAAGTTACAGCTGAACATAGCCTTTCAGGTGGCCCATTACACACTGTACAACTAGTGAACGAGAGCGATATTCATTTAGATGCAACAGCCAAATCACTGGGTCAGTCACCACTACATTCAGCTCGAAGGCTCAAAGACAGACCTTTGTCATTGCCTGAGTCATCATCACCAGTTATAGCACACAATAAAACTCTTAATGCAACAAACACTAATCCCACTCAAAGAGACACAGATGCAAGATTAGTACCTATGTTTTCTTCTGCATGTTCCACAGTTGAAAAAACAGATGGTATAAGTCACAGTATCATGAGTTCATTATTTGGATCATTATGTTCTACTAAAGAAACTCATTCAATCACAAGCAATGACTCAAAATCTAGTGCTATTGTAGAAGCAAGAGAGAACACGAAGTCCAGTACATCCAGACTGTGCATGAAGACAAATGAAAGACCAAGTTTCTCCACAGACACTGCCTTGTCTGCAGACTGCAATCCCTTCTCTGTTCGACATAAGATTAAATCATTTGAAAACCTGGCTAACTTTGACAAGTCAGTGACCAAAGCCAGTGACTTTCAGTCCTATGCTCTGGCATGTAGAGCCTCATTTAACCAAAGAATTGCTAGTTACGTGGGCTTGGTTAATTCTAAGGACTGCCAGGCACAACAAAGGAGTTTTAATAGTCATGTGGATAATCTAACCTCTAACACACCATGCTTATATCGTTTTGGTAAATCTCCATCGATAAACCATGACTTTCTGCATTTAAGCTGCAATACTGAGGACATTCCTGAGGCTGAAGTTAAAAAAGCTTCAGACAGGTTTGCACCACAGAGCCCCCAAGGGCTGCAGAGAAAACATGGCAGACTTACCCAGAACAACTTGCATCACCTTAGGGCAAAACTCAGCACAGATATCTTTGCCATAGGCCCTGGTACAGTCATAGATAAAGAGACAGGCATCCATCTCCCTATGCTTAGAGGAACCACAGGGAGTGAGAGCTTTCCTTCTTTTGCGACTGTAAAAGAAGTGGGTGTGAACATGTTGATCCAAGGTGATCTTGAATCTACTGAAGAGACTCCTGGAGGAGCCCCCGAGACCCATAGACAACAGCCTGGCTGGTCTATCGGGTAGGTAGTTAAAACCTGCTCACTGAAAGTACTTTTTGTGGTGCCAAAACAATGTGCTGTGACAGACGACAACGTTATAGATTAGCCATACATAGATTTTTAGAAGGACTCTGCAGGGGCTAAAAGATCAGGGAATTCATTCACAATATGCTAATAATGTTGTGGTTTTATAAGATAAAGTAGAGTAAAGTAGTAGAATATTGGAATTTTAAGAAAGGGCATGAAAACATTTCTAGTGATGAAGTCTCACCATTCATCTATCAACCTTATTATTATGTGTATTGGTAAAGCCTTTTAGCTGAGTTCCTTTTGACACACAAGCAGATTTAAGAGATGTTTTAGGCATAGACACAGTTCTGTCAATACTGTACCACTTAATCACTTGATAACATTGAGTTATTGTTTTTTCATAACATATAAATCTTTGCCCCAAATATTACATTCTACTTAAATCACAACATCTTTAAAAACGTTTCTTATCATTTTTAAATTGACATAATGTTTGTCAAAAATTTTAACTTAAGTCTTGTTCTTAAACCTATTTTGAGTCAGCTTTTCAAATAATCTGGTTTTTAGCAGGCAGAACTCAGTTCAACAAACGTGAGGTGCTATACTTTCATCCACCAAACATGCAACATTTGAATTTAGTCCTGTTCAGTCCAACATTTAAGGGTCTTGTGAAACTCCCCAAATGCTGCTCTTCTGTTCCCATCTGATGTTTACAATGTTTTGCTCACATATGAAGTTGCTAAGAAATCCTGAAATAGATAGATTAAAAGGATATGCTAAAGCAGGTAGTTGTTGTGCTTATACTTGAATACATGTAATACAAATCTGTGAGCCAACCCCAAATCTCACTCTGTGAGACTTGGCAGGTCCATCCTAAGGAGCATTTTCCATCTATGTATGCCACTTAGCCTGCTAAAGGCCATTGTGGTGAACAGTTTACATAGGCAGTCTGACTCTTGAGCAAGAGTTAGGGGATGAGTGCAGTAAGAACCTTTAGCGCACCATCAAACATGACCAAATAATGTGTTTTCAGTTTAAAAAAAATTAGGGTACATTTACCAGAAAAAAATATTTAATTTATGTGAAAAATGACAAAAAGTATATAAGGTTTTTAATCATTTTTAATAATCACAGTAGGAGTGAGGTCAAATTGCTGTACTCTGATCCAAGTCACGTCTTCAGTTGTAGACATTCTAAGGCAGCTTCATGTTGAATTTTTGATGCAGTTTTGGGTAGAATATATCTGTGTGTGTGTACCCTCAAGGTTGATAGTTTCTTTGACTCTTTTCTCCATTATTTTACAGTTTAAAGGAACTGGCTACTTCTCCTGTGAGTCAGTGTAAACTGCAAAGAGTGCTGTCTTCTTTGACAGTCAAATCAAACATATCGGCACTGCTTGAAGAAACTAAGGCCTTGTCAAAGGTAACATTATGCTGTTGACATAGATTTGCAAATGGTATTTCACATTTCATTTCATTTAATATCTAAGGCATTCCATACACAAAATTATTTCAGTCATACTTTATGTATGATTTTTTAAATGTCAAAACCAACTGTATGTGTGAACTCTCCGCAGGTAAATACCAATATTTGCCTTGTTGTCCTGAATAATGAAGAAGGCTCAGGACTTGGTTTTAGTATTGCTGGTGGAGCTGACCTTGAGCAGAAAGCAATAACTGTAAGTACAGCATCTGGTTTAGGAACTTAATGTTCAAATGAAGTGATGGAATTCAGTGATAACATGCATTAGAGGCTGCCACTGTGTCTTTTATTAATGAGCAGAGATGGCTAGACTTCCCTCACCCCAGACACTTCCTCCAGCTCTTCCGGGGGGACTCCGAGGCGTTCCCACACCAGCCGAGAGACATAGTCTCCCCGGCATGTCCTGGGTCTTCCCTGGGGCCTCCTCCCAGTGGGACATGCCTGGAACACCTCCCTAGGGAGGCATCCAGGGGGCATCCGAAATAAATGCCCGAGCCACCTCACCTGACACCTCTCAATGCGGAGGAGCAGCGGCTCTACTCCAAGGTCTTCCCGAGTGATTGAGTTTCTCACCCTATCTCTAAGGGAGTGCCCAGCCACCTTGATAAGGAAACTCATTGGCCACTTGTATCCACCATCTTGTCCTTTCGGTCATTAACCAAAGTTCATGACCATAGGTGAGGGTAGGACCTTAGATTGACTGGTAAATCAAGAGCAGAGATGAAATCCTGTGTTTCCCAAACTGGACTCCCCTGGCTGCACCTAGAAATCCTGTCCATAAAGATTATGAACAGGATTGGTGACAAAAGGCAGCCCTGTTGTCCAACATGCACTGGGAACAGGTCTTACTGTCGGCAATGCAAACCAAGCTCCTGCTCTGGACGTATAGCAAAGGGCCCCGGACTCCATACTCATGGAGCACCCCCCACAGAATACCATGAGAGACACGATTGAATGCCTTCTCCAGATCCACAAAGCACATGTGGACTGGTTGGGCAAACTCCCATAAACCCTCAAGCACCCTGTGGAGGGTATAGACCCGACCTCCATGCAATGCTGCAGAAGCATGTCAGCAAAGACAGCCCCACAACATCCAGAAACTTGAGGCGCGGGGGGCGGATACCACTGAGGAGCTTGCAAACTACCTCAGTGACTTTGGCTTGAGTGATGGAAGAGTCCACCTCAGAGTCACCAGCCTCCGCTTCCTCAGTGGAAGGCATGTCAGTGGGATTGAGGACATCATTGAAGTATTCCTTCCACTGGCTGACAATATCCCCAGTTGAGGTCAACAGCCTCCCAAGTACTGCTTCCTCCCGAGTACTGCTTCCCTCTTCTGAGGTGCCGGATGGTTTGCCAGAATTTCTTCAAGGCTGACCGATAGTCCTTCTCCATGGCCTCACTTAACTCCTCCCAGACCCGAGTTTTTGCCTCCAGGAAAGCTTGTGCAGCGGTTTGCTTGAGCTGATGTTATAATGCTCCAGGCAACTCACCTACTTGATAAAGAATAAAATTGATTAGATTGAAATGATCAGTTAAAGGGAAAATATGTACAGGTAAAGGTAAAAAAATGAATGTAAGAAAATCCTGACCATGTTTCAACATTTCTTGTCAATATTCAGGGATAAAGGTGGTAATTGTGTAACAACTACCTTTGTGTGCAGGTTCATCGGATTTTCACCAAAGGTGCAGCTAGCCTCGAAGGCACAATCCAGAGAGGTGACAACATTTTATCCATAAATGGCACAAGTCTGAAGGGTAAAACCCATGGAGAGGCAGTGTCTTGTCTCCATCAAGCCAGGTCATCTAATCAAGCCATAGTTGTCATTTGGAGAGAAAACAACAGTGAACTGAAACTCTTTGCCAGACGTGACTCAAGTAGTCTGCCAAAAAGGATGTGTTCTGCCTGGAAGAAGTCTTTGGAAGCTGCAACAGGTAAGGCCTTAGCACACATCTATGACAAAATGATAATAATAATAGCAATAACAACAGTGATAATACTAAACTGTGTTTAGTCCTTAACATACAAGAAAGGCAGCTCAAAGTGCAACATGCTTCACCTGGAAATAGATATAGAATGAACATAAGAACAGAAGGAATGCTATTATTATGGAAAATACAATCAAGTTAAAAGTAAAATATTGATAGGTATGTAGACATACCATACTAGTCATAATAAATTACCAGAAGTAGGAATGGACTCAAGCAGTAACTGAGGCTGAGAATTTGACACCATCCCAGGCCACCCTGTCCTCACAAACCACTGGTTTTGTATGTTATCCTTATTTGTTAATGTAACTAATATGTATCACACTTTTTCTCACATTTTCTTTGCAAATACTTATTCACCTGTGTTTGTAATTTTACTTGCTTGTGTGTGCATACAAACAATCAGTGAAATTATTCATGAAGTACAACAGTGTAGATTTACTACAAATTTTTATTCACCCATGTCCATAAAGCAATATCACTGCTGAAAAGATTTCACACTGTGTACGTGCACTTTCCCTGACTGATTAAGTGTTGGCAAGTCCATAGTGTAGGTCCACTGTTTGTACCTAGTTGAAACCATACTGTAGACTGCATATCTATGTGTCCCTTTACATGAAGTCTATAGTTGAAACATGTTACCTTTCATGCCATATGGTTGCTCTATGTCTACTATGTCTACTCTAACTTTGTACGTTACAGGCAGTTGTGTTACACTGTTCTTAGCTGTTATGCTGAGTTAGGTATTTGTCATTGTCGTTGAGAATGAGTGGGAACCCTGCGCTTGTTTCTCTACAACGGGCCTGTCCCACCAAGGGGTAACTTGTCAAGTGCACCAAGAGGAACAGAGAGAAGTTAGTAAACCAATATTTGGTAAATAAAAAAAAAAATTTTATTATTCTTTCTTCTCGGCCCAGTACCAAATGACCAGTGCCAGGGGTTGGGGACCTCTGCTCTAGACAAGCCATCCATGCATTACAAGAATATTATCATAGAGTTCCAGTAAATAAACCTCCTCACCAAGACGAATGCACTTGCATGTGAGATATCAGTGTTGCAAAAACCACAGGCACCGGTCTGCAGAGATGTAGCAGTCTAAAACACTATATGTTGTTTTTTACTTTAATTTGTCACTCATCTTTATAGTTCCATGTAAATATAGTTACAGTATCTTCACATTGATTCACTGGGGTCTTCAACCTGCAAGTTGCACTTCACTTCACTGTACTTTTCTACAGGAGGTGCTGAAGAGCTGTCCGGGTTTACTGAAGTTGCAGATGAGGTCCTGTCAACAGCTGTTCCATATGTTCCATGATGCCTGGAAAATTATCGAAGCCACTAACCAAAAGGCGCAACCACTTCATCCACGAGCCCAGTACCTGATTATGATAAACAAGGAAATAAGAATCCCAGTGTCAAACCACTAGGGTATGATCAAGTCAAACTAGATCAATAAGTATTGTAGTGTAGAATACTGAATTATGATTTCAGATGGAAGATGCAGGTTGTCTTTAATAGAAACACAAAATAGAAAAGCATGGTTGGCAGCAGTTCCTTTTACAATATAATAAAGTCTGTATGTGGAAAAATCTATGCTTGGATGTGGTTTGAGTATCTCAGCAAAGTATTAGGTTCAATATCTGTATAGTCTGTAAATGGATTTCCTTGTAAATGGGCCAAGGCGGGTATGATTAGATTCTGTTGCCACAGGTTTTGGATATGTTTGATAAAAATAGATACAAGGGAACTTTCTATCTAATGTATGCTATGTACATAATAAATATGATGTGCTGCTGCTCATAATAAAAGTTTGGTCTTTTTACATTTGAATTCTAAGAATGATGCAATTTTGCCCTTACAATTAATAATACATAGCACTCGTAAATGTTAAAACTTGGTCTCAGTCAAATGTTTACACTTTAATGTCATTCATCATAATGTTCAAATTCTGATATGTTTAAAATACAATAACAAAACAAAAATAACTTATTGAAATTGTTCTACATATATGAGCTCTCAAATAAGCATTCCATGGAAACATTTCATGTTCATACCAGTCACTGAAAAGATTTAAACAATAAAGTAGTCTTTACTGTAAAACACTCATGGGCCACTACAGCCACACCGTAGAAGCACCATAGAAAACTTTGCCAAAAGTTATTTGTAGTGTCTTTATACAAAGCCTCTGACTCCTACACTAAATATGTAAGAAAAATTATGAAGAAAATTATTCCTAAATGTATTATCATGTGCTCCAGATGAGCTTTTTGAGATGTTTTTAAGATGTGCTCCAGAGAGCCAAGATCTAACTTGTTGTTGTTAAAAGAATCCTCCATTTTTAATCCAACCTAATGTAACCTTGTTTTGTCCCTATTTGCTTACCAGTTTTGGCACAATAAATTCTCCTACATACTGCACGTTGGCTTCTTTGCACTTACCAGTCTTAGATAGGATAAAACATGCTTATACCATTGCCCCTCATATCCACCCCTGCCTTTCAGTAGTCATCCAATCAGAATGTCTGCCCAGTTTTAACCAAAGCCCAAACTTGTACTGTAACCAAGAAGTTGAACAGTTCTGGATCCCTTCCCTTTAACACGATCATGGGTAGTGATACATGATACTTATTTGAACTATCATGAAGATCATGTAAAGGGATATTTGTATTTTATGACATGTAGTAGCATCAAGTAGTAGTAATATGAATGTGTGAAAACTAAGATTTCCAGCTCGCTGATGAGATCATAATGAGCCCAATCTGATAAGACAAAAAACATTCAACTTGTCTGTAAGGTAAAACACAGGCTGTCCCAACCATCTTGTATTAAATTAAAGATCCACTTAAGAGCCAATTTAAGAGTGAAAGAATTCTTCACTGAGTGCGAAGAATAAGACACATTAATTAAGCTAATGTCCCACTTCAACTTGAAGGCATTCGAGGAACATTTAAGAGTACCTCTCAACTGATTGCATAACTGACTTTTCAACCTGCCTAAATTTAGGGGAAAGAAATTGTACAGTCCAGGTCAGAGACTGTATCTTAATTTACTGAAGTTGATTAAGGATAAAACTGTACTCTGTCTCTAAAATTGAATTATGTGTGTACTATGATTTTCTAATATGATTTTCAGGATGAATAACAGACATTACAGCTTTTACTTTTTTTAAACAAACAAAGTCATTATAATGAAATAGGTCATCATCTCTTTGTAGGATTCATAGGACCATTGGAATTCTCATTTTTGGTTAAATAGAATTCACTCCGCCATTTCATTCAAAAAGATAACTGACTCATCAATTCGTCACTTACTATATATTCTGCGTAAACTGAAATACTTTTGGTGAGAGGAGACCGGCTCAAACATGTCTCACTTAGAAATTTTCAACAGTATTTATATCTTTCTTGTTTGTTTGCTGCTGTGTGACAGATGCTATTGGTCTTCTTTACTTGTAATTGTAAATAATATTTACTTGTATGTACACTTTTCATCATTCCATTTTAATTCATTTTGTTTTTTATAGTTGGTTGAGTCTGTTATACAAAATGCACTAATGCATTATTGGAGATTCATGTTAACTGGATTTGTTTTGCACCTATGACACACAAATTTCCAATCAAGATCATGGTGTGAATATTGGATAATTGGAATATGAATGAAATGAAATAATTGGACAGGCTCTTGAATGAAAAAGTTTCAGCTCAGATGGTGATGTTGATTCAGTTTGGATACTGTATCATGTCTGTCTTATAATCACAATTATAATAAAATCTGTCAGTTCATCAAATAAATAAATATAATTGGAATAATTGGAACTACATTCATTGTTTTTTTTAAATTAACTATTATTATTCATTTTAACATAACAAATGTCTGAATTAAATACATAAATTGACATGTCTTATGTGATTTCAATAAATAATTTACTTATCATCACTGAATCATTTTGATTTTACGGGTCAGCACAGGAAAGACAGATAAATCATCTTGGAATCCTATGTGTAACACACAGTTGAGTTTAATTGGACTTTTATTTAACATATCATGATTAATGAACAGTATAAAAAGATTGCAGTGCCTTGTAATAATGCTGAAATTGTACAATATGATTCTGGATTGAAAATAACAAATGACATAAATTTGGTCATCTCTAAACCATAACCTAATCATTATATGCTTGGTCTTGTTCAACAGGTAATAAAATATGAGCTCTCAATATGAAGCTATGTAAAAGGCAAACTGATCGTAGCTTTCAATTCAGGACAATATGACCTTTATTGACCCCTCTAATCTCACTTTCTCATTCCATTGATAGAGGTAAAAGTTACTTGATAGACTAGTAATTCCTTTGTAATCAATTTGTTTGCAAACACCTATATAGAGAGTAGACATAGATATACGTCATGTACACATATGTTCACATGGGGTAAGTTCATGTTATCTGCTATCATAATAGCTAAAAGCCTGACCATGCTTCCAAGACTGATCCACGCTCACCACATGTGTCTGTGTCTGTGTGTGTGTGTGTGTGTGTGTGTGTGTGTGTGTGTGTGTGTGTGTGTGTGTGTGTGTGTGTGT
>JBAJHX010000076.1:82154-95548 GCA_037176925.1 Amniataba percoides | reverse complement strand
GTCTCAGCTGGATCCAAAAACTCAAAAAGAAAATCAAAAATAAAAATACGCGTGTTCTCCGGCGAGAGAGGAGGAACTTTATGTGATTGAAGGAAAAGTGAAAGTGAACTCAAGTCTTTACTCGTCCCGCGAGTTACTGACCGTGGCTCGACGAACAAAAGAAAAGAACAAAGAGCAAACAACAAAAGAAAAGAGGCCGGCGTGGTGATTGCTCCCTTACGGCGACAGTAACTTCGTAAAGTCAGTGTACCGGGGAATAGCGCTGATCTCAGCAGCGCATCTGCTTTTATCTTGGCGGTGACCTAGTGGGGACCCCCCTGGGCTCTCGGCCAATGAAAAAGGGGGATTTCCCATTTCAGGAGACGGTTTGCCACCCCTCTACCTGATGGTCAGTGGGGGGTTTTATTGCTCTTTGTTCTCTAACTTCCATGAGGCCTGGTTCTGGCCATCGCCATTTTCCTTCTTTGTTAGACATGGCCTATGAATCCCAACACTGTTCTGCTTACTCTGCAAGACACGCCTGACTAGGTGATATCAAATAAAACAACAAACAGAAACACAATTTTATTTTCACTAAGATTTCAATGATCTTTTCTTTCTGATACCATCCAAAGTCCAAGTGCACCACATACCTTGGCAAATGCATATATTCTAAGCAAATACACTACATATCTGTGAATATCAGTCACCCTGGTGTAACAGGCACAGGAATATGGAATCTGTAGGAATTTGTGTACCCATTTAGGCACTGATGGATGGATGATGGACTAGAGAAGCACACGACTTAATTCCTCACCTTCCCTTGAAGAGTTAATCCTTAATGAAAGAGGCTTTATACATAATTTTGATTTGTTTTGTGATTTTTTTTTTAATAAATACCCATATTTTAAATTTATTTGTTTTACCTCAATTTTTCTAGAAAAATATCTTTCAAACCTGCTCTATAGTGGACAATACCCAAATGGAATGAGCAAAATAGTCTTCAGAAAAATGTCATGTCATGTCATCTTCTTCCGCTTGGTCTGGGTCGTCGAGGTAGCAGTCTAAGCAGAGATGCCCAGACTTCCCTCACCTCAGACACTTCCTCCAGCTCTTCCGGGGGGATCCCAAGGCATTCCCAGGCCAGCCAAGAGACATAGTCTCTCCAGCATATCCTGGGTCTTCCCTGGGGTCTCCTCCCGGTGGGACGTGCCTGGAACACCTCCCTAGGGAGGCGTCGAGGGGGTATCTGATATAGATGCCCTTGCCACTCAGCTAACTCCTCTCAATGTGAAGGAGCAGTGGCTCTACTCCGAGCTCCTCTTCCTTCACATCGATCACATAACTGTGGACGCTACACCAATCCGTCTGTCAGTCTCATGGTCAATCTTTCCCTCACTCGTGAACAAGACCCAGAGATACTTGAACTCCTCCACTTGAGGCAGGACCTCCCGACCCACCCGGAGAGGATTTGGAGGTGATCATTCTCATCCCAGCTGCTTCACACGCTTCACACCCCAGCGCATGCTGAAGGTCCTGATTTGATGAAGCCAACAGGACAAAATCATCCACAAAAAGCAGAGATGAAATCATGTGGTTCCCAAACCGGACTCCCTCCGGCCCACGGCTGCACCTAGAAATCCTGTCCATAAAGATTATGAACAGGACCGATGACAAAGGGCAGCCCTGCTGGAGTTCAACATGCACTGGGAAAAGGTCTGACTTACTGCCGGCAATGCGAACCAAGCTCCTGTTCAAGCACTCTGTGGAGGGTATAGAGCTGGTCCACGACAGGGACAAAAAACGCATTGTTCCTCCTGAATCCGCGGGCTGACTATCGGCTGAATTCTCCTGTCCAGGACCCTGGCATAGACTTTATTGGGGAGGCTGAGAAGTGGGATCCCCCTACAGTTGGAACACACTCTCTGGTCCCCCTTTTTAAAAAGAGGGACCACCACCCCGGTTTGCCACTCCAGAGGCACTGTGCCCGACCTCCATGCAATGGTGCAGAGGCGTGTCACGTTCTCCCGGAGGTGGGAATTGAAGACAGAGGGCTCAGCCAGACGTTCCCAACAGACCCTCACAATACGTTATCAGGTCTGTCCAACTTCCTCCTCCGCCAGCGGATCCAACTAACCACCAGGTGGTGTTCAGTTGACAGCTCAGGATCCTCTCTGCACCAAGACATGCGGCCGGAGATCAGATGAAACGACAACAAAGTTGATCATCAACCTCCGGCCTAGGGTATCCTGGTGTCACGTGCATTTATGGACCCTCTTATGCTCGAACATGGTGTTCGTTATGGACAAACTATGACTAGCACAGAAGTCCAATAACAGAACACCACTTGGGTTCAGATCGGGGAGACCGTTCCTCCTGATCACACCCCTCCAGGTATCACTGTCATTGCCCATGTGAGTGTTGAAGTCCCCCAGTAGAACAATGGAGTCCCCAGTCGGAGCACTATCAAGTACCCCTCCCAGGGACTCCAAGAAGGCTGGGTACTCTGTCCTGCTGATCGGCCCGTAGCTCAGGCCTGGCTCCAGGGTGGGGGCCCGGTAACGCCAATCCGGGCGACGTAATGGTCCTTGTTTTTGACTTCTTCATGAAGGGCTTCTGAACTGCTCTTAGTCTGGCCCATCACCTAGGACCTATTTGCCATGGGAGACCCTAGCAGGGGCATAATGCCCCCAACAACATAGCGCCTAGGATCATTCGGGCACACATACCCCTCCACCACGGTAAGGTGGCAGTTCAAGGAGGAGGTCATCAGAAACAGTTATCAAAATAATGAATATAAATTTAAATATAAAATTTAAATAATTAATTACATTAAATAAGTAAGTTAAGGTAAGTTGGGGCACCACACAGACAACAGTGCCAGGTTAGCAGAGATGATAGCTAGTTTACATACGAGACCTACTAGTTACTGGATGTGACTTCAGTTCTATTAACTATTATCAGTGCATGTGTTAACTCTTTTAAACCAACAGGAGCGCAGGCGCTCACAACTTCACCTCTGTTTTAAATGCTGGTAGAATGGCAACCGAATAAGATTGTGCAATAATTCTTTTTGCATATAAAACCGCAGGAGTTGCTCTTTCATGTCACATATTCAACATGTCCCGGAGTGCTTTTTTCAGTCCGCTAATGTGTTTGCATAAATACTGTAAAAAGCGCTCACAACAAAACGTCATAACTCAGACTGCGGTGTTTTATACTGCTTCCTCCACCGGTAGACATGTCACTACACTGTAGTGATGATGTCACGTTGTCTTGTTTGCCACTGAAGTTCCAATACAGTAATAACGATTTTATTTTTTTCTGGTTTGTTAAATTTTTTTAGCAATAATTTTTTTTAGTCTGGACATAAATCTATACATATTATTAAAATGTGAGATCTAAGGGTTGTATTGATGTATAGTAAAATGCTTCAGCATGTAAATTTAAAAATATGCACTGTTCTGTGGTTCTATTTAGGTCATAAAACAAAATTAACATCAGCCCAGCAGTGAGGCAAACCAGTCATCTATAAAAGCCAACAGGCCATGACAACAACAAAGCCCAACACACAAGCATAAATAGCCTTATGCTTTGCTGTCTTACACTATCTCATACCATGTCCAGTTAAAAACAGGCCCTTTTGATAAAGGGGTCCTCTTATGTGTTGCTTGGTGAGCTGGCAAATCCTTTTGATGAGCCATGCCAAGAAAAATTGTGGTTTGGATGTCCAAAACAGTCCTTACTCGCCTTGCGCTCCTTTTGTTGTTAGAAGCTTGGTATCAACTTCTGTTGTTGCTCCTCTTGCTTGTACAATGCCTATAAACAGCATTCACCTCCTCTTTTGTTGCTGTTTCACTGAACATTGCCCTCAGAACAAAACCCACTTGGTGCTGCAAAACCTATTTGACCCCTAAATTGAAGAAAGCACATCATATACAGTTTTGTTAACCATATGCTACTTGTATAAGAACTATAGTTTGTTGCATTTATGAAGAGCTACAAAGAGAAAACAAAGAAAAACAAACTAGTTAAACTCTAGAAAGTAAGACACTAGCACATATAAGTTAACTTATGAAATTAAATACACAATGCAGGCCTGTTTGAGTCCCTCTCTTATTTCTGTAATAAAAAAATGGCCCATGCCAATCAAAATAATCCAGATGCATGATTTTCATTTTGAATAAGTAAATTCTAGTTTATATTTTTATGATTTAAGTCTACTTTGGTGTGCCATCATCCTTTTGTCTCCTTAGGCGCGTACTGGAGTCAGCTGTCAACCTGAATGTAAACGTAATCAGTTCAGGGTCCAATATGAAAATATATTGTAATGGACTGGGTGAAATGTTCATGTTTGACTGTTATAATGTGGGTTAGGGTTAGGGTTTTTTTGTCGAGAGTTCAAATGAGTAACATGTTGTTATGTCATGAGATATACAGTGTGCAAGTGAATGCATCATGGTTCCGATTGATGTGCAGCTAGTGTCATTAAATGTGTGGGATAGCAGTCCCTGAATGGTCGAGAGTCACCTGTGTGCCCCAAGTTAGGGAGTGGGAGTGAAGCGAGAGAGCGGGGTTGTGTGAAGTTAGAGCTACACAAGTATATGTGCTAGTTATTGAAGCGGGGCTTTTGTTGTTTTGGTGTGGATATGGCCCACAGTATGCGTATGGTTCCCAATACATCTGCAGCATCAAACTGAGCAAATGTTTTGTAGTCTCTTTTGCAGGCAAGTAAACCAGCCTCATCAGTAGTGCAAGCAAAAGTTAAGAAAAAGGTAACTTGCCTGGCAGTAGCAGGATGTGAGGCATATTTTGATCAACAAAATTATTAAAACATACTTTATTTTAATGTTACAAGATCACCTCAATCTAAAAAATTTGAAGTACACTGAAGTAACTAACCAACTAAAATAAAATATATTTAAATTAAATTAAATTAAATTAAAAACCCATTATTTATTTAGTTTTTTTTTTCTTTTTTCAAAGCCACAGGGAGCCATGGCAGAGGTATGAAAAAGCCGCATGTATTTGCCGACCCCTGGTCTAAAGTGTAGTCTTTCAGTTTGAGAACAGGAGTTATTGATTTCAAATTCAGATTTTGTAATGTTCTCCCTCAAAACACTGCCCTCACACTCAAATAGCCCCCGATTGCACTCAGATGTACTGTTTCTCGCACAGAGCAACCCTGACAACCCTGTCATAAATCCCCCAAACAATTGAAAGACACCTACAGTGTTGACCAATCAAATGATCTCTCCCTCGCTGACGTCTTTGTTTTACTTCTTGGAGCTCTGCAAGATTTTGTTTCCACAACAAGGAGTAGCAGCAGAAAGAAAACTGATCATCCCACCTCTGACACCTACTGCTTGATGAGCAGCAAAGAAGCTCAAAGGAAAAGGATTTGACCAAGATGGAGATTAAAACACCGGAACCTTTGAGAGGTGGAGAGACCTGAAAGCTGCACACTGATGCAGAGTTAGACACATTTTTGCTGGACAGGTAATTAACATAGTTTAGCCCTGTAAAGTCTAAACCATGAAATAATTGCCAGAAAATTCTTGTTTTAACTTAACTGACGTGTTTATTTAACCTTCTGACAAATGTAAAAACAACAATATCAATTTGCATAAATGAGTTTTATTATATTTATTATTTGTATAATTTTTGCTTCATTCTGCATTTTTTTTTAAACTTTTGTTTGTATTTTTAAGAATTTTGTTTATATACATCAGGTATATTCAGGAAAGAAAATATCACACTGGTGATGCTGAGGTCTCAAAAAGTCACGTATCAAATATGATACATTTGGCATTAAAGGGTTAATATGTTTTATTTTCTAGTAAATTAACCACAAACATGTCTCACAGTAACAGTCCGCAGTGAATCTCATTACTGTGAGGTCGAGCTAATGTTATTTTTCCAGTGCTAATGCAAAAAGTCAGCTTTATTTTATCTGAAAGTTGTTCAAATGTTTATTTTTCGTTTCTAAAAAGTCATATCAATTTGATATTTGTCCTGATATTGGTGTATGTCTAAGCATTCATAAATGTTGCTTAATGTTCTCAGAAGTGGCGTGTGACTAATTGTGTGCTGTATGTTTTCTTGTAGATATCAGGCAAGTTCTTTTGCTAAAACATCAACACATCCCAACCTGTCCAATGTCTGTCAGATCAGTAAGAACATAGCTGTACTTTACCAAAAGGCTCAGCTGTCACTTACTTGTATTGAATTGTGGATGATTGTTTGGCAAACATTACACATCTCTACTGTGTAAGTAAATCTATATCAGTGTAATGTTGGAGAAATTAATATATAATTAATATATTAATTTAAGTGCTTGGGGTTTTTTTGAGTTGTGTTTATTTGTTACTTCCTTATTGTTACTCAAATTTGTGGAGGGCACACTGATAAATTCAAATCAATTCAGGTCTCATATTATGACAGTATTGTGTTATTAGTCTGCACTGCCTGCCAGGTCTCTCTCCTGACATCTAAGGGGTTTTTTTAGATACACAAACATCACAAGGGAGCACTCTGTAAAAATGAACCCTCTACACTTTAAATGAGTCACAATAGGTATGAAGATCATAGTAAGAAGAAACACAAAACACAAAATCTTTGTTCCAGCCAAAAGCGAGTGTACAGTGGGACCTTGATCTTGACAAATTTCCCAACTTACAAGTTTTTCGAGATACGAGGAACATCTCGACCAATTTTGAGTTGCAAGCTAAAATTTGGGTTATGAGCCAACTCCCACCATTATTTGGTGGAGCGAACGCCGTAGTGAACACCGCAACATCCACCCAGCACCCCGCTTCTCACTCATTCACTTTAAGCGGTTAACTCAGTGGAAGATTCTACAATTCTACAATTCTGCAATTTTATTTGGCAGACGCTTTTGTCCAAAGTGACGTACAACACGAGATCAGTGTTGTGCTTGCAATTATTTAGCAAAACTTCATTTTTCCAACGTTTCCAACGAAAATGAGTATGAAGGACAGTGCTGAGAAGAAGAAGCAGATGATATGCATTGAATTAAAGAAAGAAATCATCGAAATATCACTCAACTTTTTAGATTGAGTGATGTCATAGATTGTCTTCAACTTAAATTTGAGGACAATCTGACCAAATCTCTGAGTTTGTTAAAGTGTAAGCAAATGCAAATGACATCGACTTCCTGTATAAATCAAATATTGAAATTCGCCACGCATGCAATTTAGTGTCATCCATGTCTTTAGTTTCTACATTTCAAATTAAAAGTGGATCTGATTAAATCTGTAGGAGGAGTACATTACAATACATGGCCTCAAAATGGCTGAAATTATGACAAAATAACATGCATAAATGAAAATATCTAATTTCCTGTTAGTTTTAGGATAAAGGTCCAAAAGATTTGCCAAATTTCATATATATCTATCAAACACAGTCCAGGTTCTGCTGTTTTGAAAAGATCTAGGGGGTGCTACAGAGTCAATTTGCATCACATTTGCAGTGTGGAAAAATACACATTAAGATTGTAAATTGCGCATATTGAAAAAATATGCTACACATAAATCAAAATATCTGCCTTCCTGTTGGTTTTAGGATATAGGCCCAAGAGACTTTTTTGAATATATACGTGGAAGCATGGCCAAGGGTGCTATGAAGCCGTTTTGCATCGGGTGGTGGAGTGCCATGAGACTTTTTTGTAGGCTTTGTGATCTTACACGTGTGCCACATTTCAGACAAGTAAGTGAAATCCTGTGGCAGGGCTGCTTCATTAAATGTATCTAGGTGGTGCTATTGCTCCTCATGAAATTTCAAATGCACATGTGTTCAGGGCAGAAATCTTATTAAACCAATGTAGTTCCAGTTTCCTTGGCTGATGAGCGGGGTGGATGTGGCGTTCCTGAAGAACACTTGATGTCGGATGATGGAGTTTCTTTCGAGGCTTTGACGGCCTCAGTTTGCTGCTCTTTCGCACGATTTGTCATTCTCTCTCTGCTTGTCGTAACTGTCTCTTGCTCCCTCTCACTGAATGAATAAAATGAAATACTGGAAAAATAAATTGTGGCACGAGCTGTTGACCGATAAATGAGTTGATGGGCACTCTCAGGAGTTGAATAGGTGGTACAATCACGGGAATGAAATCCAGATTGTCACAATATGACTGACTGTCATTTTAATTCCATTATATCATAATTCTATTCATAAATGAGATGTTATTATCACACATCCTATTCTTTCTGCTCTCTCCTTAGGTCTGACACAGGGACTTGTTCTTGCACTTTGACGGATCAAGAATCCTGTCTTCAGCACAAGTTTATATTGACCAGAAATAATTAACATTTTCAATCTGCACTTACTTAATGTTACTTTTATTCCTATGCAAAATAAAGCTTGTCAGTATTTCTGAAGTGTTACTACTTCTTTCTTCTTACTTTACTTTTCAGATACTTCTTGTCTAGTGTTGACCCTTTGATTTGAATTGTTCTAAATAAAGATTACAGTGTCAAAAGTTAAAAGCCAAAAATTACCTCAATAACACAATATAATATAGCAACGTGGTATTAGTTTTTACACTTATGTGATTAAAAACAAATCACTGTAGAAAACACACTATTGAAAAATAGACAATTATGTTAGATTAACATATTTAAATGCACAGTTTTTAACCCTCTGGAGTCAATGGACGTGCCAACACGTCCAAATTATGGGACTGATGTACGGGAATGTAACAGAAAGACACAGCATTGCTGAGTCTCCATTTCAACTTGTGTTGAAGTGAAGACACTAAAACTACATACTCGTTAAATTGTGTTGATAGGTCAAGTACAAACCCCAATTCCAATGTAGTTGGGATGTTCTGTAAAACATAAATAAAAACAAAATACAATTATTTATAAGTCCTTTTCAACCTATATTCAATTGAACACAATACAAAGACAAGATATTTAATGTTCATACTGATAAACTTTATTAGATATCAGTATCAGACAAATACCGCTCATTTTGAATTTGATGGGGCGGTGGTTAGCACTGTCACCTCACAGCAAGAGGGTTCTGGGTTTGAGCCCCGGTTGAGGCAGGCCCTTCTGTGTGGAGTTTGCATGTCCTCCCTGTGTCTCCCACAATCCAAAGACATGCATTAGGTGGATTGGCTAATCTAAATTGTCCTTAGGGTGTGATTGTGAGTGTCAATGTGCACACACGTGTGTATATATTTGTGTGTGTGTGTACAGGCCCTGCCCTGAAAACTAGTGGGCAATTTAATAGGGAGTGGCCGATGGCATTCTTATCCGCCTGCACCCAGCACAGAAATTGTTTACACCAGGGGGAAATTCCACTGATTTTGCACTGAAGTTCTCCCACTTAAAAATCATGGAGGAGTCTAAAATTTTCTTCGTAGGTGCATTTCCACTGTGAGAGACAGAATCTTAAAAAAATCGCATTGTATGATTTTTTTTAAACAATTTATTTGATTATTACTGTGTCAAATAAGTATTTGATCACTTGAGTCAGACTATTTTAACATTTGGTACAGAAGCCTTTGTTAACAATTACAGAGGTCAAACAGTTCCTATAGTTCTTGACCAGGTTTGCACACACTGCAGCAGGGATTTTGGCCCACTCCTCCATACAGATCTTCTACAGGACAGCTACAGGAGGAAGATGGAGCACCAGCTGCAGCAGAACAACATCTGTGAGGTCTGGAAGGGACTGAAGCAGAAGTCCCAGCCTGTGGGAGACCGGGGGTGGACAAACGACCTGAACTTGTTCTTCAACAGATTTGATCAGGCACCCCCCCCTCCCCCAGCCCAGTCTCCTCTGCTGCAACCCCCATCACTGACTGTGCCCCCTGTCCACTACTCCTCCTGGACTCACACAATAACATTACAATTCTCTAATATCATTTCAACCGTTTTGTACTCACCTGAATGTTATATATTTCTCCTCTCTGTACTATGTATAGGTATACAAACAGTCTAAATATATATTTTCTATTCTTATTTTAATTTTTTGTGTTATATATTTATTATTATTACTTTTTTTTTCTATCCTTGCATTCATGACTGTCTTTTCCTCTGTGTGTTTTTGCTGCTGTTACGCCGTAAATTTCCCCGTTGTGGGACTAAAATCTTGAATCTTGAATCTTGAATATGCTTCATATGGAGCTACTCCTTGGTTTTCCTGGCTGTGTGCTTTGGGTCGTTGTCGTGTTGGAAGACCCAACCACAACCCATCTTCAACGCTCTGACTGAGGGAAGGAGGTTTTTGCCCAATATCTCACAATACACTGCCCCGTTCATCCTCTCCTTGATACAGTGCAGTCATCCTGTCCCCTGTGCAGAAAAACAACCCCAGAGCATGATGCTTCCACCCTTATGCTTCACTGTAGGTATGGTGTTCTTGGGATGATACTCCTCCTTCTTCCTCCTCCAAACACAGCGAATGGAGTTAAGACCAAAAAGTTCTATTTTGGTCTCATCTGACCACATGACTTTCTCCCATGACTCCTCTGGATCATCCAGATGGTCATTGGCAAACTTCAGACGGGCCTTGACGTTGGCTGACTTCAGCAGGGGAACCATCCGTGCACTGCATTATTTTAAACCATGACGCCTTAGTGTATTACTCATAGTAGCCTTGGAAATGGGGGGCCCAGCTCTCTTCAGGTCATTGACCAGCTCCTCCCGTGTAGGCCTGGGCTGATTCTTCACCTTCCTTAGCATCACTGATACCCCACGAGGTGAGATCTTGCGTGGGGCCCCAGTCTGAGGGACATTGATAGTCAACATTAGCCTCTTCCATTTTCTGACAGTTGCTCCAACAGTTCTTTTCTCACCAAGCTGCTTGGCATTTGCCCCATAGCCCTTTGTGAAGCTCTACAATTTTGTCTCTTGTGTCTTTTGACAGCTCTTTAGTTTTGCCCATGTTGGTTGTTTAGACTGACTGTGGGGTGCATACGTGTCTTTATGAAAGCTAACGACCTCAAACAGGTGCCACTAAATTAGAATCATGAGCAGAGTGGAGTTGGACTATTTAAAAGCACAGTAGCAGGTCTTTGCAGGTCAGAAATCTGTCTGCTAAGCAAGTGATCAAATACTTATTTGACACAGTAATATACAAATAAATTGTTTTAAAAAATCATACAATCTGATTTCTGGATTTTTTTTTTTTTTGTCTCTCACAGTGGAAATGCACCTACGATGAAAATTTTAGACCCCTCCATGATTTCTAAGTGGGAGAACTTGCAAAATCACAGGGTGATCAAATAGTTATTGACCTCACTGTATCTATATCCTGGCGCTCTTTAGGGAGTATATACATGTATATGAGTGGGTATGTGTGTGATAAGTACAGAGAAAGAAAGATCAGGAGAAATGAATGACAAAACCTGACTTATCACGCGAGGGTCACGATGATTGTTTTTTTTTTCTGTCTGAAGAATAAAACACGCACATGAAGCAATCAAACGTTCACACACGAGAAATAGGGGACACACTCTAAGCTATCAATGAGACACACTCCAGTAAAACGCGCCGAGCGCGACTGAAGTCACACACTGAATAACACTGACGGACTTGGGGTCTGTTACCTCACAGTTTACAGTATAGGAATCGCACGCAATGTATGTAAGTTTATATATTTGAGTAAAACAAAATCTAACTCTGCCCAGATATTAACCTCTTACTTGGTTGCTGATAGGCAAGGGAATGGCATGCATCCGCTGGAAGCGACACTTTCAGAGCCTGCGGGAACATATATATCCGAGTTTTCATCATGGCTCTGAGGCGGGACTTTGCATCAGTTCCGTGGGCTCTCAGCCAATCAGAGTCCATGCTTGGACTCCAACGGGGATCACACCTGGCCGTAAAACCTCTAAGCCTGCTGGGTAATGGAGGTTGTTTAGGACTCCCATTGTTCTTCTTTTGGCCCCTGTGGTGTGGTCCCCAGGTTTTATGGTGTGCTGCAGGCCCCTACTCAGTCTTTATGACCAGCAGCAAGCCCCACTTCAGGCTCTGTGAAATGTTAGGCCCAACAGATCTAATAAACATTGATTCGATGTTTTCTATTTTACTGTTTTCATGCAGACTGCTGAATCTAGATACTGACTAAAACTGCCTTTGTCTCTGTCATTTTCTTGCAGTGGTCATCATGTGCATGGGAGCAGACAAAATACGAGAAATCATGCTGGCTGCGCACAGACGACGGTTGACCAACAACAATTATATGTTCTTTAATGTTGACCTCTTCAATGCCTCTTCTTATGGTATGATTAACTTTACAATATTTTTTAATGCATTTTTGGTATTGCAGCAGGTACTATATTGTTTGGGAGGTGGGAGCAGGGTGAACAGGCTATTGCTGGGGTGGGTATTGTCCTTAGTTTTCTTCAAGCTTTATGTAGGCCCCTCATCTCACAGATGACAGTAATGCTCAGCATATGGGTACCAGATGGGTACAAGGTTTTCTGCGTGGTTTTAATCATACACTGCAGAGCTCAAATTAATTTATTTAAAGCCCAAAATCATCGTTTGCCTTGGAGAGCTGTACAATCCCTTGAGCCAGGTCAGGAAAAACTTTAACAAAACATTATTGGAAAAAGAAGAAACCCGGGGAAGAGCCACAGATGAGGGATCCCTCTCCCTGGAACGGACAGACGTGCAATAGATGACACATGTACAGACATCATCATCATTAGTCATATATGTAATTAAACATGGGTTGTAATAAACTGTAGCTATACTGAGTTCATAGGTTTAGTGTGTGTGAAGATAATGGAAAAGGAGTCCAGGTGCATCTTTAGAGAGAGCACAGTCTGTGATTTTGCCATGTCTTTGTTTTATTGCCATGCCTTATTTTTTGCAAGCACCAAGGGTTTAAGAGAAGCATACTTTCAATTCTCAGCATGTCCTGCACATGCCGCCAAATTGACAAAAATGCTGATTTTGTCTTTAAAATAAGAGTAAACCCTGAACCCTGACACTGTGTCTGCCTCTCAGACCCAGACTGG
Organism: Amniataba percoides; assembly: GCA_037176925.1. Taxonomy (NCBI): domain Eukaryota; kingdom Metazoa; phylum Chordata; class Actinopteri; order Centrarchiformes; family Terapontidae; genus Amniataba; species Amniataba percoides. The sequence goes on along the minus strand of JBAJHX010000076.1, from coordinate 82,572 downwards.
GAGCTTCAAAGAAAGTTCCAAAGAACAGGGGCCTGATAGGTGAAGGCTCTGGCCCCTAGACCACTTCTGGAAACTCTGGGAACTACAAGTAAACCTACATTTGGGAGGCACAGCAGCACGTGGGTCTAGTCAGTATCCAAGCAGCTGCATTATGGACCAGCTGAGTCTTTAAAGACTTGTTCGGGTAGCCCGATCAAAGTGAATTACAATAATCCAGCCTGGAAGAGACAAATGTGTGGACACATTTTTCAACATTGCTTTGTGGCAGAAAGTGCCTTATTATTGTGATGTGGCACATGTGGTAAAAGGCATAAATATGCTTGATATGAGTGTCAAAGGACATATTCAAGATTCAAGATTCAAGATTCCTTTATTTGTCCCACAATGGGGAAATTTACGGCGTAACAGCAGCAAAACA
>JBAJHX010000076.1:59099-72629 GCA_037176925.1 Amniataba percoides | reverse complement strand
TTGTCTCGTTGCCAGATCGTCATGAATGTTTACCGTCGTCATGTCTCGTCATGTCCTGTGAACTACTGAGATCCAGCTACCATACCTTGTGATCGTAAGACCACTGATTAAAGCTTTGTTAAAATTGATCTTGCCTCCGTGTCTTTTCCCTGCATTTGGGTTCTCCTTGTCAACCAGAGTTGTTTCAGAGGCACAGGAAATCTGAACATAACTCGACGATCTGGCAACAAAACAGGGGAAGACACACACTATATATACATGAGGTAACAAGGAACAGGTGGACACAATCAGGGCGGGGCAACAATCAGACAGGAGGGGAAACACACTGTGGCAGGAAGTAAAGGGACCTGAAACATGAGGGAGAGAGGATTTCAAAATAAAACATGACACGCCAGAACAAGGAACCAGAACCAAGACAGACATACAAACTTAACAAGACAGAACGAGAAACCAGACACAACATTCAAGAATAATCAGGACATGACAATATGACAAGAAAACCAACTAAACACAAGGAACACCCGACTACATGAAACACTAGAAACAGACCTGGAGACTTAAACATAACAAAAGAAACATGGACATGAAAACTTGAGCATGACAAGAAATAACCAGACATAGAAAACACGACAAACATGAGACAAAACCAGAACACAAACCGGACATAGAACGAAACATGACAGAATTTGACTCCGGTATTTTACACTACCCTCTTGTATTAGACAAATAGAAAAAATTAAATAAATAAACATAAATTATATAACAAGGAAATATAAAAAATACCAACATAACTTTAACAATTAACAAATTAACATTAACATAATGTAACATAACATGACTTAACATAACATAACATAACATAACATAAAATAAAATAACTTAGTAATGGTGCATTTATGGAGCTGCTAGTTTTCTTTGACAAGACTTTGCCCCGTGCAGCCTTGGTTCCTCTTTTGGGGTTAATTCCAACAAAGCGCCTGAAAAATCAGAAAGTTTCTTGGGACAATGTGTAAAATTCAAATGATTTAACTGATCAACAACTCAGTACTAGGCAGGAAAGGTACCAATGTGTAACAGCACTGAAAAAGAAAAGAATATACAAATAACCAATAGTACATAATTCCGAACAGTCCATTTGAAATGATGCACAGAACACTCAAAAGCACCAAAAAAAATTCACAATACACCCCAAAGCTCTGCTCTATGGTCTTTACTACATTATTATCAAGTTAAGTTGTGCAAACACACTGCCATTTCTGTAAAACGGAAATTAGTGAGTTGCAGGAATACAAATGTTATTCAACTATATATTTCTTATAACCCACTGATAATCTTACTTAAGCTTCAACTGATTGTTAGCTTAAAAGCTATAAAATTCTACCTAGCTACAAAATATTTTAGCCATGTCCACATATTCTGAGACTTTGCACCATAGTAACTGAATAAAGTTACTACTCACCATATATTTAATGTCATGGGGATGGATAAAGGACAGAGTATCTCAAGCTCCACTCATGTGCTTCGGCTGGAACCACTTCAATTCAAATTAAAAAATACTTTAAGATACTGTTGATGAACAGTAAAGTACTGTATTCTAAGAATACAGTATAGTAAAGTTAAAAAAACATTGTCTGGACTGTAACAGAAGTTCATGTGTTATGACAGTAACACACTGTATTTTAAAATAGCAGATTAATACTGTTGAAATTCTGCTGTAAAGTTACAGCAATTGTTTACAGTCTGTGCAACAATAACATGGCACAATCGAGTAGAGTAATAAAATAAATAGAGTAATTAAATAAACTATAGACCTAAAATATAATTAACAAACTAAATTAAAAAAATATTACAAAGTGTGTACATGCATACCTCAAACTCTAGACAAAGGGAGAGGAAGCAAGGACATCAGACACAGGAGACTGGGGAAGTGGGGGTCCACTGGGCCAAACAAACTTTATTGTGGAGGACATTTGTAAATAGTCTCAGTATTACAGTGCAATTCTGTACAAGACTTAGTTTATATGCATTTAATAATGTGTGTTGTAAAATATTGTAATATAATTATTTGTTATCTAACAAAGTGTGTTTTCCACAGGTATTTCTTTATAATTACATACACGTAAAAAAAACAAATACACCACTGTGTTACATAAAATACCTTTTGGACTGATTTAAACATTAAAGTAATGCTTAAGAAACTTCTATCCATCCATTTTCTAACCCGCTGTATCCTGCACTCAGGGTCACGGGGGTGCTGGAGCCTATCCCAGCTGTCTTAGGGCGAAGGCAGGGTACACCCTGGACTGGTCACCAGTCGCAGGGCCACATACAGGACAAACAAACATTCACACGCTACGGACAATTTAGATTAGCCAGTTCACCTAATGCATGTCTTTGGATGGTGGGAGGAAACCAGAGTACCCACACAGACACAGACACAGGGAGAACATGGAGGGAGAACTTCACACAGAAGGGCCTGCCTCAACTGGGAGTCGAACCCAGAACCCTCTTGCTGTGAGGCGACAGTGATAACCACTACACTACTGTGCCGCCCCCTAAGAAACTTATAAATAATAATTGGTAACACTGAAGAAATATTGTTAGACTTTATATTATCTAACCCTAACCCTTAAAAATGTGTATTATTTGTGTTTAGATTCTGGCATGAAAAATAGTTACCTGTCCGACAGAAATGTGTCTAACTCTTCATCTCCATCAGTCTTTCAGTTCTATCCACCTCTCAAAGACTCTGGTGTTTATTATTATGTTATCTCAGGCTCAGTCAAATGCTTTTTCTTTTATATAATTTTATTCAATGTTTATATTCTGTTCTCTTTTTTCTGATGTATAAGCTGTAGTTGTCAGAGGGGAGGTTCTCTCCCTGCTGCTGCTTGTTGTGGTGTAAGCAAACAAACTCCAGATGCTTGTGTGCTTCAACTCTGATTGATGCCACACCAAACACTCTTTTGAGAACAGCAACATACACGTTTTTGCCAGAGGAGACAGATGGAAAGAGGAGTGAAAGAACAATGTAAAACTGGAACAGCCATTACAAAACAGAAGAGGTGGCCAATGATATGAGCCACTTACAACAACAACTTACACCCATTCACTTATGTGACCTGAGCAACTCACATGATGGCCGGGTGGGGTAACAACAGAGATGTAAAAAGTAGCAGAGACCCATTCTTGAGTAAAAGTACAGATACTCTACCATAAAATGACTTGAGTAGAAGTAAGAAGTCTTCTTTAACCATGGTACTCAAGTAGAAGTATTAAAGTATTCAATATGTTTTGTATTTAAGTATTAAAAGTAGTCTGTTGTCTTTAAAATGTACTCAAATACTGAAAGTAAAAGTATGAAGTTTTAATATGCAATGTTGGTAATAAAGAAAGCAGTTGAAAATGTGAATATCACATTTTATGAATATCTTCATAAGTCTGAAGGACACCCAACAAAGAAAGTGATCAGAGAAGCTAAACACTGAGATTGACGCTTTCTAAACAAAACAGAACAAATATCTTGTGCGTCTTCCACCACAGCTTATTTCCTTCTGTATGCAACTTGTATGCATAAAGCACAGTCATTTTTCAGAACGCAGAAATGTTCTGTTTATTCTCAAAAGTAGCTTATTTTTATAATTGAGCAAATTCAGTCTCAAATATGGTTGTAGTCCAGTGGTTCTCAATTATTTTCTGTCATTACCATGCACCACGTCTTTAAGAACTTCAAGAAAATCGTATTGTCTGTCACTTCCTCTTTATGACAGTATGTTCCATTTCAGGTTAACATGTTTGTTGAAGGATTTCATGATGCCATGTTGCTATATGCCATCGCCTTGCATGAAGCCATGAAAAATGGATACAGCAAGAAGAACGGAACAGAGATCACGTCACGCATGAGAAACAAGACTTTTGAAGGTAAAACATTCTTTACTTTTGAAGTTTTCTGATTCAGCGTGAGCAGTTATTTCAAATATCCTAAAACTAAGGTACTCTCAATAAAAAAAGTCATTTTCCCCCATCCACTTCCCCCTTCAGACACAGAATGCACATGTTGGTAGTAATAGTTTCATTGTCTCTTTCCCTTTCTATGATAATCACCTTATCCTCGCCTTTGTTTAGCTTTAGTAAAATTCTAAATAAATCTGTACGACAGAATATACATGCTATAGAGATGTTATTATTTTCCTTCATTGAATTTTTTCCTCTCTGTATGCTTGGACTATTGATTCATTTCCCTTAGTTTGAGACACAGACTCAGTGATCAAGTCTTTGTTGCAATTGTTCGGATCCCCAAAATGAGGGTTGCCATGCATGAAGTTTCCAACCTATACAGTTTTTAATTTCTGTGATGAATGCTGTCATGATGATTACAGAAGGCCTTTGTAGTATTTTATTATACCCTACTACACAAAATGACAGATATCTTCAGAGCCCCAAAGGGGACCGAAAAAAAAAACCCACTGTACGTTTCTGGTGTGGACCAGTAACTATCTCATGAGTACAAGTGTCATGTGCTATCATCCAATCCACAGGTTCTGATCTGGCAGTTAAGGGGAAATTAAATGAAATTGCTGACCTGATGGCTGCACACCCATTTACTTATGCCACTCATGAAATATCTGACTGTGATGGCTGCAGTGTATCGACCTCCCCTCTCAACTTTTTTGATTATTATTTTATTTCTTTTTTTAAAAATATGCAAACTGCTAAAGCAAGCCCTGCCTTTCAGTGTGATAGAGAATAACTCCTACAAATCAGGTTGTGGTGAGAACTCTTTCATCACCACCGCCACCAGTGAACAACAGGGAATTTTGTTATCCAAGATCGCGCCATGGATGGCAGCCTCGGTACTGCACTCTCTCGTACCTTATGTGTTTTTGCTTAGTTTTCTGCTCCCCCTCGCTGATCACATTCATCAGGGAGAAACTCTTAAATATTGGCACATCCGCCTGTAAAACTTTTTTACCGGTTTTCTTCAAACTAGAAAGTTTTAAGAGATTTTTGCTGGAGTAGCAGCAATATGGGATTAGCCGGAGACGCCATCATGGGAAACGCGCTAGAGTGCTCGTCAGACTGAGACTGCAGGGAGTGTGGACCATCCTCCCATTAATTAACTTGGCGGAGGTCCACTCTCTGGCCAACAAGGTCGATGAACTGCTGCTCCTAAACAGGAGGGACTGTGACAACAAACCCTGGTTTACACCACTACTCAGGCAGCTTCGTCAGGCCAAGGAGGAGGCCTACAGAAGTGGGGACAGGATCCTGTACAATCAGACCAGGAACACACTGACTAAGGAGATCAGAGTAGCTCAGAAGAGCAACACTGACAAGCAGAAAAGCAACTTTTCAGCAGGCAATCCAGCATCAGTGTGGAGGAGCCTGGAGACCATCACCAACTACAGGAGACCATCCCTGCAAACTGCAGGGAGCCATTACCTAGCTGAGAGCTGAATGGGTTTTATTGTAGGTTTGAAAGGCCATCTGTCTCACCACTCACCCCAATAACAACACCTCACAACTGTTCACACCTCCTGCCACCCCCTCACCCCTCCCCACTGACCCCTCACTTACATTCAGGATCTATGTGGAGGATGTGTGTCGGTTCTTTCGGAGAGAGAAGATCAGGAAGGCACCAGGACCAGACAGTGTGTCTTCCTCCTGCCTGAAAGTCTGTGCTGGCCAGCTGACACCCATGTACACTCAGATCTTCAACAGATCTCTGGAGTCCCCTCCTGCTTCAAATGCTCACCTGTCCTCCCAATCCCCAAGAAATCCTCCATCACAGGTTTAAATTAAAATGAGCATATACAGGCCCATCGCCCTGATATCTGTGGTCATGAAATCTTTTGAGAGACTGGTGTTAGCCCACCTGAAGAACATCACAGGCCCCCTGCTGGAGCCCCTGCATTTTGCTTACTGGTCAGTGGATGATGCAGTGAACATGGGACAGCACTAAATCCTACAACACCTTGACTCCCCAGTGACTTATGCAAGGATCCTGTTTGTGGACATGAGTTCGGCATTCAATCATCCCGGACGTCCTCCACTCCAAACTCTCCCAGCTCACTGTACCAGCCCCCATCTTTAAGTGGATCACAAACTTCTTGACTGACGGGAGGCAGCAGATGAAGTTGGGGAGCAGCACATCCAGCACTCAGACAATCAGCACTGGTGCCCCCCAGGAGTGTGTGCTCTACCCACTGCTCTTCTCCTTTTACACCAACAACTGCACCTCAGGAGACCCAAATGTGAAATTCTTAAAGTCTGTAGATGACTCAACTGTCATTGGCCTCATCTGGGATGGTGACAAGTCTGATGGGAAGTGGAACAGCTGGCCTTCTGGTGCAGTCAAAACAACCTCAAGCTGAACACACTCAGAACTAAGGAGATGAAAGTAGACTTTAGAAGGAGCCCCCCTATACTGCCCCCTTTTCAAATCTCAATAATACAATGTCTGCTGTAGAAACTTTAAGGTTCCTGGGTTCCACAATCTTCCAGGACCGAAGTGGAAGTCCAACATCGATGCCATCAGGAGGAAGGCCCAGCAGAGAATGTACTTCCTCTACCAACTCCAGAAATTCAACCTGCCACAGGAGCTGCTGATTCAGTTTTACATTGCCATCATTCAGTCTGTCTCATCCATCTCTGTGTGGTTTTAATCGGCTACCAAGCAGGACATGAACAGACTACAATGGATAATCAGGACTGCAGAAAATAATCATTGGTGTCTGGACTTGTACGTGTCCAGAGTCAGGAAACAGATCCATCACACCCTGGACATATTATGTTTCATCCCCTCCCCTCTGGCTGTACACCAAAACAACCAAACACAAGAACTTTCTTTCCTCAGGGTGTCACTCTTATGAACAGTTAACACCAGTCACAGAGTGTCACTAACAATCCCTGTATTATAATCATCCATTGACCTCAATATAACATTTGTATAAACAATAGATATATATTTAAATGCATTCTGTATATACTGTATACATACTTTATATGCTGTACATAACAACTGTACATAATATAGTCTGTATATCCTGTACATAAGCTATACAAATGCATCATTGCACCCACTCTATTGCACTCCAGTGATCACACTTGAAGTTATGTTATTGTTATGTTATGTTAGTTTTTATGTTACGTAAGTTATTTATTGTTTTTTATTTGCTAAGTATGAGAATGTACTATAAAAACTGTAAAAGCCTCCTTTACCAAGTATTCTTCTGGATGAAGTTCAGTCACACAGTTCAGTCAACAAGCTAGATGAACTCCAGAGCAGGATGGCTTTTCAACGGGACATTAAGAACTGTAACATTTCGGTTTTCACAGAAAATAGGGTCGACCTTTCGTCCCTGGATCCCACCATTGTTCCCAAGGAACTCCTCATTCATCGACAGAAGAGCAAGAGAGGAGGCATCTGCTTCATGATTAACAACCAGTGGTGCTGAGATGTGGAGATCATGTATGCAGGCTGTTCACCAGACCTGGAGCATCTCATGATCAGCACCAAGGAAGTTTACAACAGTCATCATGACAGCAGTGTATGTTCCACCACATGCCGAGACCAAAAAGGCCATGAACATGCTGAATGGAGTGATCAACAGGACAGAAACGGGAGGTTCCGTTTATTGTAGCTGACCTGAGGAAAGTCCTGCAGAGATATCACCAACACATCAGCTGTCCTATACATGGTGATAACACGCTCAGTTCTGTTTATACCCCTTTTTCGGATGCATAAAAGTCCCGCCCTCCATTTGGAAAATCAGACCAAGCCTCAGTTCTGCTGCTGCCATCTTATAGACAGAAACTGAAGTGTGATGGACTAGTGACGAGGACCACTCATCAATAGACTGACCAGTCAGACTCGGCTCTGCAACTGCTTCAGCACTATGCAATGGTGTGTGTTATTTGTCACTGTGGAGTGGTGTGTGTTTAAGGACTTAGACATACATACAGACACATACATGAACATGGTCATTGGGTACATCAGCAAATATATCAATGACATTATACATATGATTACTGTATAGACATTCCCGAATCAGAAGCCCTAGTTTAACATAGAAATCAGGTGATTTGGAGGAGTACGGACAGATCAACAGCACAAAGAGACAAAGTGGAGTCTCCCTACCAGGGCTCAAACACCAGGGGCTTCATTTATAAAGCTGTAAGACCTGTATTTCATATTCATTGTACCTGACTGCATGAGGATGACCATGGCGACACCAACAGAAAACACTGGAAAAATAACTTTATGGAAGGACAGTGGGCATTTTAAATGCCAAAAAGGCCTCAAAGTGGAAGCATGTGGCGGACATTGTTTATGCTGCTGCCTCTGAAGATTGGCTAAAATACCCACATGAAAGTGGATGGGTGGGGGTCAGAGGACACCAGAGCTCAACCACCCTTGATAAAAAGTTGGCAGGGATAACCGGAGAGCCCCTCTAAAATGGAGCGGTGACAGACAGATGGGACACAGACGCAAAAGACTCAGGTAGCATATGTGATTTATAACCCCTTGTTAAAAATGAGGAAATCAAATACATTCAGTGTTTACACTTACACTTTAAAAAAAACTAAAACAATTGGGACTTCATTCATGAAAACAGTTCTAGTTTCATAGCCTTTGCCATGACAAGAGAAAATCTAAACATTGTCATAGAGCTAAAACAAATACATCATTGGAAAAATCTTGACCAGAAGAGTAACATATGTCAGTATCAAGATGTTTCATGGCTCCTGCTTTGAAACAGTGACCTTTGAACCCTGATCTCAGTGCATATGTGAAGGCTTATAATTCAGCAATGAAAGGGGCTGCAGACATGAAACCAACTGTTATAGAAAGCGCTTTACCTCAGCTATCATATGTCATACACTCACAATCTGCAGCAGTCTAATACCAATCAGCTGTAGTCAGCTGCACAGATGTAGTTTTTCTGGTTCCCCCCACCCCCCTTTTTTTTGGGCGCGCCATTGACTTTCATTCAACTGATGTTTTTTCTTCTTTTTGGAGCGAGAAATATCATCAAAATGCTTTTTCAATGTCCAAACTATCTTGAAATAATGCATTTTCCACTAAGAATGAAAGGAATGGCTGCCATGTTTTTATTTTGAGAAGTCCGCTGTGAGCAGTCACGTGATCTCTTTGAGCCGACTCGTTCACGACTGACACATCACTAAACGTAGCTATTTCATGTTTTGATATGAGACTGGGTTGTGTAAATATATGTTGCATTGTTTAGGCAGCATGAGATTTAAGAATTTAATTGACAATGATTGCTTCATGTAAATTGTTGTGCAATGACAATATATTCTTGAAATCTTGTCCACTGATTTTTTATCTATTTGTTTTTACCTCTTATTGATGTAAAATCATTTTAGGCTGGATTGAATGGTCAATGTTTAGTGGTTTCTGGTCTAGACTAGTCCAACGTGGTCTAGATGTGAAAAAAGGCATTTTTCACATTTTCACAAATACAGTAAAGGTTATATAAAACTAATTGTGGTTGTAGCAAATGTTTGACATAAAATGCCCTCAATTATTTTGCATGAATAAGCACAAAAATGGACAATCAGTGGAAAAACAGTCGGTCAGCATGTTCAGTTAATTTATCTTAAGTGTCCCCCTAATTGCTGCATTGGAAGCTGTGAATCTGAAGCTAACTTAAGCGTCATCTAAAGAAAACTGTGGCAGAGGTGCATATGTTCACTTGCATGAAAACACAAAAAGAAATATACTTGATTGTATCATCAGCCATGAAGTCTCACCTCAAAGAAATGCCAGACCCTTTCCTGCAACCTTTGTGGGTTGCCTACAGGACCCAACAGCCCGCCACGCCACTTCTTCTGGATTCCCCAATATGGTAGCATTGGTGTAGTAGCAGTGGAATAGGAAGGAATCTGGGTCTGTCCAGTCCTCATCTGGCTGATTAGTATTTGCTGTGCCTTCTGCATATTGGCCTGCAATGGAACGTAAACACGATCCAGACTGAATGAAACATGCACATGTTTACCATGTAGGTGTGTGTTTTCCCACATAACTCAAAAAATAAGAATATAATTTCACAGCATCTGCCCTTGAATGACATGACAGTGATCACAGTGCTTGTTAAGTATATAAATTAAATCTCTTGTTCTCATTGTTTTCATGATGATGGACAGGAATTGCTGGCCAGGTATCAATGGATGTCAATGGTGACAGAAATGGAGATTTCTCTTTGATGTCCATGACTGATGTTGAAGCAGGAACGTATGAGGTGAGAGGAAGCTAAATGTAAACATTTTGATGAGCCATTGTGAAGCTGCTAACATACATGGTAAATATATGGTAAATTTGTGGAAATTTGCTTATGGAATTTCAATGGTCTTATTGTTTACTGATTTACAGGTGGTGGCCAACTACTTTGGTGTAAATAGAACTTTTCAGCTTCTGCCTGCCTTCAGCACTGATCATTTCACTTTGAGAGGAAGATATAAAGCACACACAGAGATACCGGAAAAATCATGTAAATGATCACTATTGTTCATTACTCAACTGAGGTGTAACTTAGAATTTGTATGTTATCTACAGTATGTGTGATGGAGTGCATGTTTTTACTAATAACTGCTTCTCCAGGTGGACTTGGAGTCTCAGCCTTGACTGGAGTAACAGTCGGAGCTGTTCTGGGGACTGCAATGCTCATAGCATTCTACTTCTTCAGGTAACTATGGGTGATAGTTAGGGTTAGGGTTAGGGGATAGTCCTTTTATGTCAACTACTATTAGGCATTCAAATGCTGTATGTCGTGTCTTATGAATATAATAGTATATTGACATTATAGTCTGTATGCACACAGCTGTGTTAATGAAAAGAGTAAAGTGTAAAATGTGATCATTTTACGTGGCAGTTTAGATAATATATTTTTCAAATAATCTGAACAAGTAATAAAAATATTGACTGACTGATGCTTGTTAAACTCTTCATTTTGGTAAGTAGGATTTTGTCAACTAATAGGAATGTCTGTGAAAACAACTGAAAATTTTTTTTATCTTTGGTATGATTCATTCTGCACCAGAAAAAACTACAGGATTACCATTGAGCGTCGCACACATAGTGAAGAGGGCGGCACAGGAAAGCACTGCCAGTTACGAGAGGACTCTATCAGATCAGCATGATCTGCAGCAACGACAGTCTCTTCACAGAGAATCACACACAATGTGACCAAAGACTTTGCAGTGGTTGTCAGTAGAACCATGCGGTAAAAGTTAGACAGTTTGCGCTTGTGTCTTTTTAATGTTTTGACTTTTTGTAACTCAGGACAGTTGTCATAGTCTCAAAGCACCACTTACCACTTATGTGTTTTCCATTCAAAGGTATGTGATTGTATTGGTGAATAGAAAGTGTTGGCCATATTTTTATTTAGGGATCTAGAAAAAAAATCTTTATGTATTAATATTCAGATGGTAGTTACCATGACTGTGAATGATTCGGACCAGATAATGTTCACTACCATACATTAGTAGGGTTGGTGAGGTCTACTTTTGCCTCTCAGATTCACAGGATAGAGGTAAAGGTCTGAGCATTGAAAAAATAATCTTTGTGGAAATAAGCTGTATCTAACAGATTAAAAATGGATATAAGGTAAATCTATACAAATGGCTATAAGCTACTGATATTAAGCTACTGATGTTGATGGTTTTCAGCTCACCAAACTAAATCCTAATTACTAACTGAGCACATGAGCTCCTAAAATGAGTAACACTGGGTTTTAAATCATCTTAAAAGTACGTCTTTTTGTGCCTTTGAATTGCCTCATATTGTCTATTGCTTTCTCTACACTTGTATGATGAATACGTGTGTGATTAAAATAGTGTTTTTCCTTTTTAAAGTTTCCTTCCGATGTAGGATGACCTCAAAAGTTGCTTTAATAATGGCTTATTACTGACAGTATCAAATTAGAAAACTATGAGTTTCAGATTCCTTATAAGAAAGTTGTACTGAAAGCATAATTGTGATATTCATGATAGATAATTATATTTCTGTTTTATAAAAACAGTATTTGATGCTTTCCAGAAATAAGTGACCGCATGAATTTCAGTTTGGTTTATCTGTATTGCATTATTCATGCAAGATTTTAAAGACAAGTTTTATAGTAACAAAATAAAGACATTAAACTTTGTAAGAACCTTCTTTGCCCACTGGCTCAGTCTGTGTGTTGGGGAAAGTATTGTAAGGATAAAAAGATTTGTTATATACAATATAAAAACGATTTTATTCTGGAGCCCCATACTCATTTACTTCATTTAATGCACTTTATAATATTGCTACATTGGCTTAATGTATGTTAATGTATTTAGATATTTTTATGTGATTTCTAACCAACATTTTTAAATGAGGTATGAAGTAAATGAGGTATGAGGTATCACAATTAAAGTCCATGAGTCCAGATGCATCTCTAAATGTCCTCATATGGAGCTCTGGTATTCTTGACCTTACCCTCCACAACACTCAGACAGGTGGCTCACTGGCCTGCAATCGCACCACAAGACTGGAGAGAACAGGGAGGACTGGGGCTCCAGCAGTGACATGCACTTTACAGGACATAAGAGTATTCACATTAACCACTTAAAAATATTCAACCCCTTTAGCCACTTTAACCAATTTATAAGCGGATTCTAGTTTGCACTATTACCATAACAATTTCCACTGTCTGTGAATTTGCCATGTATTTGATTTATTGCCATGTCTTCTTTGGTTTTTTGGTTTTCTTTGGTTCTTAATCTTAAATTACAAATTACACAGTTCTGTTTCACACACCCATTCAGCCAGAGTACATACTAAGAGGAAAATGTACACATACTGTAGGTGAAATTGAAAGTTTTACCAAATGTAAAATCCTCATTTCTATATTACTCCATATACACATATACACATGAGCAGATATTCTTTATATTAGGGTGTGCTGTACTGTGTATATGGTTTATCAGACATGAAAATAAGATAATTATGACCATTCATAATGTACTTAAAATGTAAGTCTCTTTTGACACTTCAAGTTTTCACAGTAGACACCATTTTGTGGGAAGGGGTTTTGTCTGACCACACCAGAGGGCCAGCCGTTTGGCTCGTCTGTATGCAGACTCATCACCATCCCAGATGATGCCAATGACAGCTGCATCATTGCAAACTCCAGTTAAAAGACGAGTCTTCTAAGATGCAGTCACTGTTCTCAAGAACATTTTATGTTCCATAAGGTGCACAAATTCCGTAAGGTGAACATCGTTTATGGTCAGAGGCCATGTTGAGTTAAAGTGGATAGAAAAAGTCTACACACCGCTGTTAAAGTGCCAGGTGTTTGTGATGTAAAAAAATGAGACCATAATAAATCATTTCAGAACTTTTCCACTTTTAATGTGACCTATAACGTGAACAATTCAATTAAAAATCAAACTGAAAAATAAAAACTAAAATTCAAATTCAAATTTTATTTATTTAAAGCCCAAAATCACAAACATTGTTTGCCTCGGAGGGCTTTACAATCT
>JBAJHX010000076.1:48732-58999 GCA_037176925.1 Amniataba percoides | reverse complement strand
GAATAAATTCTACTTCTGATTACTGAAGATTTCTCCGGTTTGTTCTTGGGCTTCCAACTAAAGAATCGGGTCTAACACTACGAAATATTTATGCTACTGATTGTTGTTGTTGATGTTTGTTAATAACTAGCTAACTAACTAACATTAAATATAATTTATTCTCAGATTTTATATTGAAATTATAGGCAAATAATGTATGAAGGGTCAAAATGACCACGATGGTAGTTCTAATAATTGTAGAATTCTGGTAGTTTGAGTGTTAAGGGACTGAATGTCTCCAAATGCCTGCCAATAACCTTTCTCTTAATAACATGACAGCTCCTGTCAGGCATCTTAGCTTCAGACACTAACTAACTAGTACTGATTTCTGTGAGATAAATATGATTTGAACCAGTCTAGGGCAGTATCTCTGATGCCAACCCACTTTTCCAGGCAATCTAACAGAATGAAGTGACTGTGTCAAAGGCTGAGATCAGATTGAGAGGAATTAAAATCACCAGAGTCAGCTGTAGGTAAAAGACCATCTGTCACCTTGATGAGGTCACTTTCAATGCTATGGTTTGAAACTTGTCAAAGATATTAGGATTATTCATAAAAGACATCAACTCTGAGAAAACAACCTTCTCTAATTTTTTTCATAAAAAAGCTAATTTAGAAATGGGCATAAAATAGTTAAAATCCAGGGAGTGAAGGCAGGAATTTTAAGAAAAGGGTGCACCACTACATGCCTCAGAGAGGAAAGAACACAGCCAATGCATAGAGAGCTATTTACAAAAAATAAAACTGTTGGGCTGACACTGTTGAAAACCTCTTTCAGCAACTTTGCATAACATCTAAAGGAATGAATGAAGGTTTTAGAGAATCACAGTGACCTGGCTTCTTTAACTGATTCTAGATAGGAGGACATTAGCTCTTTGAGAATTTCTTTGCATAACATCTAAAGGAATGAATGAAGGTTTTAGAGAATCACAGTGACCTGGCTTCTTTAACTGATTCTAGATAGGAGGACATTAGCTCTTTGAGAATTTCATATAACACTACCAGACTGTTCTTTTTCTATTTTTGTTCTACCTGCCTGCATTTTGGGGCAGCACAGTGGTGTAGTGGTTAGCACTGTCGCCTCACAACAAGAGGGTTTGGGGCTCAATCCCCGGCTGAGGCAGGCCCTGTGTGGAGTTTGCATTTTCTCCCTGTGTCCATGTGGGTTCTCCCTGGGTACTCCGGCTTCCTCCCACAATCCAAAGACTTATATGTTAGGTTAATTGGAGAATCTAAATTGGCCTTAGGTGTGTGAATGTGAGTGCTAATGGTTGTCTGTCTTCAGCCAGTCCATTACCCCACCTCTCGCCCCACGATAGCTGGGATAGGCTCCAGCACCCCTGTGTTCCTAAGTGCAGAAAAAAGAAGACAAAGATGAATGAATGAATTATCTGCATTTGGTGAAAGCCTTATCAAAGTCATCAGTCGAGTTGGTACTGAGGATACGGGAAGAAACATGAGGACACTTTGGGAGCAGGAGGTGGAAGTAGGGTATTAAGCTTGATGGCATTATGGACTCAAAATCTGGCCTGACAGAGATCAACACTTTCAGTAATAAAACCACAGGAGTGACTGATGTCCAGAGTGTGCCTGTCATTGAGTGATTCAAGATTCAAGAATTTATTGTCATTACACAAGAATTACACATATATACACACATATATTTCTATGCACATATAAACATATATACATAGAGAGAGTATTAAGCTAAATAAGGCTGTAAAAATAAGTTATACAACTAAATAAATATACACTATAAATATAACTGAGTATTTACAAATATACATTAATATATATACAATAGAAAAATATATACAACAAAATAAGATAAGAGTGGTGGTGGTTAAATGTGTGGGACCATAAACTGACTGAGTCAGGTTAAGAGATTTCACAGCATCTATAAAATCCATAGTAAAGGAGGAACCAGCAGAGCATCATGCGTGTATCTTAAAATCACACTAAATCATGAGTCTGTCAAAACAAGGCATGATAAAAGCATAAAGATCAGAGAATTCCAGAATAAAACTGTTGAATTTGAACTGAGTTGAATTTTGGGGATCTGTAGAGTAAAACACAAAGTAAAGAAGACTTGCCATTTATCATTAAACCAAGTGATTCAAAACAGGAAAGTTTCCCAAGTAAGTATGGGGTAATTTTGAAAAAAAAAATGGAAAATTGTCTCTCTAATCCAGTCCACCTCCATAACTGGAGATTCTAGGGTGGTGAAAGTAATTAAAATCAGGAGGACTTCATTCAGGCAGATGGGTGGGCTCTTCTTGGGAAGGTGGAAGGTTGTTGTGGTCTTGAAGCTTGTCATCATCCTGTATGTCGCAGTGGTGATATCATCATCTTTTTTTTTTTATTAGTGCTGTGCACGCTTGTTGTATGAATGAACATGTGAAAGTAAGTACCGGCTGATTTTCATGGAGGAAACAAACAAAACAAATCGAGCACTGGGAGAATAAAGTTGCCCAACTGAAGATCCATGCCTGTTTTTTTAAGGGTGCAACATCAACAAAGCAAAATCATACAATATGATAGATGATACAATATGATAAATATGATAGATAGGATGTGTAAACTGAATATTTACACATCCAGTAGATGGGGGATACTAATTTAATATTACTGAAGAATGAAATTTCACTGAATGAAATGTGAAATAAATGTTACTAGGAACTGACCTTGACATACCCACAAAAAGGCATGCGTGACCGCCATGTCCGTAAAGGGCTGCATGGGAATACTGACTTGTTATAGGAGGGATGGTGTGTGGGTGCTGCATGTAAAGATGTATCCTCAGGTCCCAAGGAGGAGCCTTTTAAGGGTAAGAGTCAGATTCATATTAGTGTTATTGCCTTGCCATTAAAAATTTCCAGACCGACTAGTGGGAGCTCACAGCATTAGGTAACATATGTGAGGAGAGTCTGACAACAGTAACCCCTTATATGCGAGCAGGCAAAGTTATGTTAGAAAGAGGACTGATGAGAGAATCCCATGCCTACACAGTAGATGCTTGTGCTTTATGTGTAACGGCCAATGACCTTTCTAAAAGAGCAATGTCTCTAAAATGGTTTAGCCATTCTTTTGCCAATGGAATGTCGTGGGAAAACCATTAATGTGTCATAGTCTTCTTAGCGGCAGTCAGACCTGCAAATCTAATTTTTCTGTGTGCCAAACTGTCCCAAAATATTTTCAAGGCAACTACACACCTCGAACCATAGGCCAGACACAGAGGGGCATTCCCAAAAAGTATGAAAATATGTGCCAATAATGTTCTGATCACATTTTGAACAGTTGGGATCATCCACCAGTTTCATTGTAAAGCGTCTGATGGTGTGACATAAAATTTATGCACAGACTTGTAATGAATAACCTGATGTGCTGGATTCTTTGATGAGATGGGTATGTTGGTCCAAATATTGTCCCAGTCCAAATCATAACCTCAAACCTCAAGTTCACGGTTCCAAAATCTGACCATTCCCAAAAGTTTAGCACCTTTAGAGAACAGGTCATTGTAGATAATGGCCACTAGGCCAGTGGAGAGTGTTGGAGAGGAAACCCAAGTGTTAACAGATGACAGGATTAAGGTGAATCCCATGGAACTCCATGGGCACAGATTACAGATCTAATACAAAAAACAAGGAAACCCAGGGAGAGACTAACGTTCTTTGAGCTCCTGGAGTGAAATCAAACAATCCTGAAGTGAAATCAAACTATTTCTGTCATACAGATCTTGGAGAATGTGTATTCCTCCTGAGACCCAACTGTTATTAAAATAGGGACCAGAGTGCTGTATGCAATTGTAGTTATAACAAACAGGGGAGTGGTCACAGAGCTTTACATTGCATACCAAATGATTCTGGGCAGCAAACCAAAAGTAGCTGAGTCAGTCGACAGAGTACATACATTTTTAGTATCACAATTCTGCCTTGCGGTGACATCTTAAGATCAGACCACCTCTGAATGTCCAATGCATTCTCTGTTTTAAGTTTATTGTAATTTGTATGTGATATATCTGAGAAATTGGTTACAGTTATCCCTAAATACGTAAATGAGTTGAATATGTTGAATATCTGGTAAAGTGAGGTGTTTTGCAGGGGCATTTAAAGGAATAAGGAGGGATTTGTCCCAGTTAATTTTGTAACCAGAAAACAGATTGAACTTTCTGAAGACTTTGAGTATTTAAGGTAGATACTCAAGGATGTTGGTGAAAAAAGTAATACATCGTCCACATAAAACAGAATTTTATGTTACGTACCTCGTATACTGATGGGTGAGATGAGCGGGTCCAACCAAATTTGAAATAAGACTGCAGAGGGAACATTTTAAACAGAATATTATTTGTTTGTATGACCGTACAAGAGTTGGTATGTAGTGTTTTGATCACTGATATAAAATGTTTGCCAAATCCAAAATTCTCCAAAACATGCCACAGATATATCCAGCAAACTCAGTCGAAGGCTTTTAGCGCATCCAAGCTGAATATAGCTACAGGTTGTGTATCTGATTCTGACACATGTATTATATGGCGTTGAACATTGTCCAATGCAAATCTCCCCAGGTCTAAAAAACCTGTTTGGTTGCAATGAATTAATTTACCTACACATGGCTCCAGTCTTATGACTAACACTTAGGCAAAGAGCTTCAGTTCTGCTGTGATAAGAGATATCAGCTCATTGTCAGTAAATTATGATAATTTAAGTTCTGACAAACACAATTTAAGGGCAGCCAAGTCAGGAGAAAAAAAATCTGCTTTCTGGAGTAACGTTGTATTAAAATACCACCTGTGTGTATCTTTACTATGGGTCCATAGGAACTGAAAGTTGTATAACACAGGGGCATGAGCTGATATTACAATGAGAAGGATATCAGTGGAATTGATGCAAGGATTCAGGGAAGTGGAAGTGAGCATGTAATCAATTCTCGAGTATGTTTTGTGTCTGGCCAAGAATTTCTATTGTTAATTGTAACACAGACGTAAGTCAGCCTGCCAATGTCATCACTGCATGACTTTTCCACCTTTACCCCTAACTTCCTACTGAATAAGATAGCCACTCCCTTTGTCCTATTTGTCGCAGAAGAGTAAGCAACATAGATCCCAATAAAATCTATTCTGAAACCTATGAATATCAGTTGTTCTCAGGTATGTTTCTTGGATCAGAGCAATAGAGATGGTGCATTTTACTGGAGAATTTAGGCCCCGCACATTCCACAACATTATATTAAAGAAGTTATTCATAATCACGTTTATGCCATCTTATCAACTGGAAATATCACAGGTCTTCAAAAAAATGGTACTTCTCAAATGTAAAGCATACAAATCAGAAACAAACATATACAGTCTCCTAAATCAAAATTCATAGTTCATTGACTAGCAGGGGTTTCATGATTGCAGTGATAATCAAATACACAAGAGACATTGGGGTCGAGACATTGTAGACTCTCCATTGAATTGCCCTTTGTCCTCCTAGGCCTGTGTGATTTAGGTCTCTCCAGAGTCAGGAGTTAATGTAAGAACCTTAGTAATAAGATGGTCAAGATCATTTGAAATGTTGGTGAAACTCCCATAGTCCACTAAACCAAGCTGTGTCCTGTGGTTTTATAGAGTTTGAATGATTATAGATAGAATTTGTGATATGGCCATCCAGCTAAATCCCAGGTCCCATAAGTGCATCAGCTTAGTGGCTTTTATGTTGAACCTTAGAATAGAAAAATACATTTTAAAAAACTGTTTAAATGTATAAAATGCCCCCATTTCCTTGTCCTAGTACTTGTTGGTGTGGTTTCCTAGATGTTGATGATGTGAAGACGATGTAAAAAAGCTCCGCCAATGCTGTCTTACTTATATATAAAAAGGTTTATTACAAAAAAGTACAGCATCGTAACAAGCATCATGATTGCCTGTGAGAGGGACCAGGCCAATATGTCTCCCCTCTCTACCAGCTCTTTCCTAGGGTTTATATAGTGCAGTTGTTTATCTCCCAGGACTGCTCCACATCAGATGGTCATCAATATAAAAGTGCATAGGTTATTTAACTAAGCACATTCTTTAAGAAATCTATATCTTGTGATGTGGCATGTTCATAGGTCATTGGATGTGTAACACATCATACACTACATTGGCAACTAGCTGATTGTAAACATCATTCAAAACAGAGGTTATAGATTTTTGGCTACATCAACCTTCATCCCCATGCATTTGTTTCCATTTCCAGCACTTACCTTGACCTTCTGACATGCAGAAGTGGCCCATTCCATGGACTTGTATATCAGCTTCGACTGAAGCCTTATTTCAGCTGACATCTTCCAAAGAGATTAGAAAATTCCTTCAAGAATGATGCATTATGTAAAGACAAGGTGTTCAAAGGAAAATCACTTATCAGGTTTGAGACAGGAAACTCAAATCTTTCATTCATTCAATATATTCAGTTATATTATGTGTGTGTGTGTCTGTGTGTGTGTGAGTGTGTGTGTGTATAAATGAAAAGAGATTTTGCTAAGGCAGAACTTGATCGGACACTCTCCACTAACAGTTTCAAGACTATTATGAGGCAGGTGGCTGAGAGAGTAGAGTGCGCATGTATGAGGCCATTGGTCTCACCACAGTGGCCCTGGGTTCAGTTTCTGCCTTTGGCCCATTTGTTGCATGTCATCCCCCTCTCTCTCTCCCAACTTTCCTGGCACTCTTCAGATAGCTAAAAGAAAGGCCCATAAACAAGATATTAAGAGGGTAATACATACATAGTAATACATCACTAGTTATACATCAAAGTTCACTAAAGTGTGTCACAACAGTGATGGTGATAACATAGTCAATAATGAACAATAGCTACAAATAGTTCACATCACTTTGATTATTAGGGCCCGAGCACCGAGGGCACCGATGGTGGTACGAGGCCCTATTGTATTTCTAAGCAGTATTCTTTCGCACTTTACGCGGCCTGAACATGCTCAAACATTTGCGTGCCTTTTTTGACTTTACGCATATGAAATTATGAGGGTTTATGTAACATGCAAAGATGCACAAAAAAGCCTCTTAGCGTCCCCTAAAAAGATAAACAAAAACTGCCCCATGACCGATTTCACCTACATATTTTAACTTCACTGTACATGTAATGGCCGCTGAAGTTCTGGTGTTTTCAGCTCACTCTCGAGCTCGCGCCCCCCCCGATGTGCAGCCCCCCCAACAGGCACTGAGGTTCAAAGGCCCATCCAATGTTGCTTGCAGCTTTGATTTTTAGCTATGCTTCTGAAAATGGAAAAGGAAAATCAGCTGAGTTTCTCTGTTTTTGGTCTTAAATGAAAAAACGGAAAAAAATTCTGGTAGTTCCGTTGTTTGGATTTTGGTTTAAAACAAAAAAAAATGAGAGCAAAGTGCCTGTAAGTACACCGACCTTCCTGTCTAAAAGTTTCTAAGTTTGTCTGTAAAGTAACCTAATTAGTTTTATGACTAACTTGCTGCATGAAAGCAACATGGAATGCAATAGCTGAAATGACTAAATATCATTGCATAGCAATGTTAGACTTCAGTGTCTGGCTAAAGCCATTGAATAACACCCAAGTATTTTACCTCATCTACATTTGTCATACCTTATTCATCATTTATGACATAAGTCTTATTATTTTTAGTTAGTTATTAATTTACTTATTTAGTTGTAAGGATGCAAAACTGTGGCATTCAAGCAGATTTTTGGAGTTATGCCTGAGGTTTGATTAGAATCAGTGTTGTAAACATCACAGAGGAAGCACTGTTAGCCTCAACAGAGAAAGCTCATTACCCTATCAGGAAGTCTAAGATGTCAATTTGGACTTTATCCATTTGGTCATCTGTTGACTTGGATGACGTCAAAAACTTTTTATCAGATCAAACTCTCACACTCTACACAGCCAACTTGACAATTTGCAGTTGAAAGAATTTCATCTAAGCTTTGAAAGGAATGGCTTCCTTCCGTCTTTACTCTGGACTTCCTCTCCCTCTCATTAGTCCCACATATACCTTATGGTTGTTTTACTTTCCTTCTGCATTCCATCCTGTTTTTCATGCATTTATGTAACAACAACAACATTACATTACATTACAAATACTCTCTCTCAAAACAATCAGTAAAATACAAGTATTTCAAATGAATGTTCCTGATACAGTAAATGAGAGAAATCTCACTGGGATACACTACTTCTATTGCATAACATGTTTTTCATTTTAGAACCTCTGTATATGACTTAAATGGCTGCATCTTTGATGAACATTTACAAACTGTTTGACACAAAATGCAGCAGAAAAAAGTAGTTTGTCTTTCTCCATTGTCCATCTTCTAACTTAAGTATTTTTTATTACTTTTATCACAACTTTCTATTAAAGTGCTTTACATTATTGACCTGGCACATACAGTATACAATTAAAATAAATCTAATTTAAATATATATTCTGATTTTAATAAATACATGGGAATCAAAACAACCAATCAGAACAGAGTATCTGATGGAGCATCAATTATGCATCAATGACTGTACCTGCATTTGATAAACAACATCCAAATCAAGTGATGAGAAATGAGTTTACATGAATGATAATTAAAAATTAAGAGAATGAGACTGAGTGATGAGAGGGGGCTTTGGAGGCAAGCTGGTGTGCAACATAGAGGAACCACCCTAAATCCTGTTTAGGAAAAGAAGAGTTGTAGCAAATTATGTAACATCTTTCTTAGAAATTGCTCCAGCTTTACACAGACTTGTTGCAGGCATAAGCTCAAACATGCTATATAGAAATTGAGTTGCTTGGACAGAGAAATTCAGAAAAAGCTTGGCTGTAAACATACATCTAGCCAAGGAAGAAACACCATTAAAATGTAAAAATCAGCCTTCAAAAATACCATGTATGTTCCTCTGAAATACATTTAAAACCTGCTGAGCAAATATTTACACCACAAGAACAGGCAATGAAAGACACTGGCTAGACACAGCCAGAAAAGCAATGTTTAGCTTTTGATTGCTAAAGCACTGGTCAAATGGAAAAAGAATGAAAGTAATCTGATCAAAATACAATCAAAATAAAAAAAAATGTTAAAAGTAGTAATTTTGTCAGAGCGTAAAGAAGTGTGGATATACCTGGAACCTGGAATACCTGGAGGATTGTGGAAGACTTGAGGAAAATGTGTCCCCTATGTATGTAAGCAGGAGGTTTTAAAAGCACAGAAACATTTCCTCATCACATCATCATCTGTCATGTCAGTTTGTCTGTGAACATGCACTGACAAACTGACATGGCAGGACCTCTACACAGCAGATTTATTTTAGGAAAAGGGTACTTCCTCATTTGTGTGGCCAACAGCTCAAGTGAGAGACAGTTCTTCCCTTCACTGAAAGCTACAGTCAATAGCTGTCAGTCAGACTAGCAGAGTTGATTAGCCAATATTTATCAATTATTAATTTGTATTTTTTCTAGTTAAATTTCTACTGACTGATATTGCACCCATGTATAAATTGTGGTTGAGAGAAATGGCAATGAAAATGTTGATGAATCTGAAACTCCTTGCTGTGTACAACTCACTTTACTCTTGTACTGTTTTCATTAAATATGTATGTTTAGTTTGTTGTCATGACTGTGACCTCAACTATTTCTTTTTTTGCACAATGTGCTGATCTTGTTCATGTTTTACTTGTTAGTATTGGGATGGGGGAGGGTCTTTTACCTTTTTTTAAAAAATCTGTTACTGTAGTGTGTGATGTACTATACATTTAATGACCTGTGAACATGCCACGTGTAAGATAATGGTCCCATAAAGAGTGCACTCAGTTCAACAACCTATGTACCTTTTTTATGATGAACATCTGACATGGAGCAGTTTTAGGTAAAAAAAACAACTACACTATTTAAACCCTAGGAAGAGGTGGTCGAGATGGGAGACATATTGGCCTGGTCCCTCTCTCAGGCAACCTAGGAGCTTGATTTGATGCTGTACTTCTTTGCAATAAAGTGTCATTGTCAAACTACATTAGTCTTACAGTACAGTCTTCCTCAGTACATCAGTTGTTTCATTTCAAATCCAATGTGGTGGTATGCAGAGCCCAAATCATGAAGATTGTGTCACTGTCCAAATATTACTGGGTCTAACTGTATGTTCCTTGTCCATATTCAAAACAATACATACATATACACACACATGACCCTGTGTGCTCAGGATATAGTGGGTTAGAAAAATGGATGGATTGAAATATATATAGATCG
>JBAJHX010000072.1:0-31381 GCA_037176925.1 Amniataba percoides | reverse complement strand
TTTCTCTCTCTCTCTCTCTCTCTCTCTCTCTTTCTCTCTCTCTCTCTCTCTCTCTCTCTCTCTCTCTCTCTCTCTCTGTGTGTGTGTCTGCTTCCAAAGGAAGGGTTTCTCTGTCAGATCAGCTGAATCAGCTCAGGAGCAGTTTGTGATTTGTGAAGTTTAACTGGTAGTAACTTACACAGGAAAGGACTTTGTTTGTATACTTGATCAGACCTCTCCCAGCAACCACTACCACAACCTCTGTGTCAACTGAAAATGGAGCCGGTGGAGCGGATACGTCACTCACTACTGACTGTTTGGACAATATAACAGAAAATCCTCAAGAAAAAAATCAATCAACAAGAACAAAATACCAGGCTGAGAGAATAAAGTGTCATGAAATACCAGCTTGCTTTCATTTTAAGGCTAACCTCAGATTATACCAGGATTCATCATTTGGTTTCCCACAGTCAAAAAGGGCATCTCAGCGGCATAATGTAACCAAGACTGCAAAATATTATATAATCTGGATTAGCCAAACCATCACTTAATGATGTCCTAAGAAAGAAAGAAATAATTTAGTGTAAATTTAGTGTAACCACAAGACAATACCAAAAAATAGCTATAGGCCTTTTTAAAAACAAGGGTGTAAAAAAGAAGAGAAAATCCTTTCCCTATAAGGTGAAATGCCTCTAGTTTACCTTAACTGTAGTGAATAAACACAAACCAGAAAACTTGCAAATGGAGGTGTAGTAACAGCTGTTCAGGAAAATAGCTTGTAACAATCATTTTAAAATCATGGGGCATCTCAGAGACTGCCTCTATAAAGGATCCCATGGTTTGCCCTGCTCACACCCAAAGGAGGGGGCTAATTAAAGTTTAAGAGAGAAATATAATCTGCACGTTTGAAACATATCGAGCATATGGCCGGCCAGCAGGGAAGCCATTCATGCTGCAGAAGTAGTTTCCATCACTGGATATTGTGTGATTTTTTTCTCAGCTGTGAAAACCTTGGACTTTATTTCAACTCATTGAAGTGGACCACAGAGTTTACTAAAAGAAATCTGTTCCAGGTGTTGTGTGTCTCATGTGGCACCAAGTACCTTGGTTTTGTCGTACAGGACGTGGTTGTCCAGAAGCATCCGTCGCTCCGATCGAGCGTACCTCCTCAGGTCTCTCTCAAACTGCTGTGGAAGAAAAGATTCAATAGTGTGAAACCAAATATCTGTTTTACTTGTCTGTTTTATGGTATTGAAAGGAAATTGTGATGCCTGAATGCATTTTTCTTCCTGAAGGACTGAATACCTTTTATCAGAGAGCACTGATGTCTAATCTTGTTCACACATTATACTTTCTGTACATTTTTTTATCTGTTTCAACTTTCTTAGAAGGTGTTTTAGTGGTCTAAATGTATATAATCCTTTGACGAGGACTCCAAATGAAAACCTGTACCAGGACCCTGACCTTGTGTCCAAGCAACATTTTTGGCACACAAAGGAAATAACTGAATGGAAGTACATTTTTGCTCAATCTTTTTTTACCCATGGATTCTAGCTGCAGCTACCACTCACTGTCATTCAGTCTGTATAATTCTTCATACCCTGGAGCCGGTCCAGCCCAGGAGAGCAAAGGCGTAACGATCCATAGGTGGTGACACCAAGTCCACACGCACTGCCCTCCAGCCCCGGCTGTCCCCCTCGGCAGCGTG
Source organism: Amniataba percoides (assembly GCA_037176925.1). Lineage (NCBI taxonomy): Eukaryota > Metazoa > Chordata > Actinopteri > Centrarchiformes > Terapontidae > Amniataba > Amniataba percoides. The sequence continues at coordinate 29,694 of JBAJHX010000072.1, read as the reverse complement.
GAGACCTCCCTCCACTTGGCTGCCCTCCAGCCGCAGGATCAGGAAGCACTTTGCAAAGTGGTCCATAGCCTCAAACCTGTGGCTGGGGAGCTTTGATATATCAAAGGTGGAGGCCTGGTAGTCACAGTAGAGCAGAATGCCCTGGTGAAGAGAAAATTCAAAGATGTAAGCATGGATATTGGAAGAAATTATTTTTTAAATTTTTACTGGCTTTTACATATGTGGATCCTTCATCTTTATAAAGACTTGTACTATTTATGAGCCCCTCTGTTTGTCCAAGATACACACCAGTAGCTTCAATTTAAACATCAAATGAAGTAAAAGTCATGCAGTTGAAATTATGAAAGGGGCTTTTTGCATGGCTCTTGGCAAGTGACTTTAAGGAGGACAGCCAGTCTATCTTCCTCAAGCGAGCACCCTCGGGCCCTGACAGCAAAAACACGGTCACCTTTCATCTTTAGCCCAGACTTCAGAGCAGCCAGAAACAGTCCTATCTGAGGATCAGAGCATGCACACTGGCTCACAGAAGGTTAAAAGTACTGAAGTATGATCTGTGAGCAAGGTGGCGATCAGCCTTAAACATATGAAATGACTTTATTCATCACTTCCAAACTGGCACATTTGGCGTGTGGTTTCTTAGTCCTGGTCAGAAGCACTCGAGTCATGTCTTGTTAGCATTACGGAAATTAAGATGAGAGAATATCAAAAGCCTACAGACATCTCTGTCACTGACTGGCAGGAACCATTAATTTTTTTATCTTTATTTATAAAAGACGCAATTACAGGAACTTTCAAACTTGGATCAAAAAGCTCAATTAGAGTAAAATGTTCAATAGCCTGGTTTGTAGGGGAAATCATCAGATTTGACTTTTGTGCAGGCAATGAAAACAACCTGCCCATTCTAAGAGAAAAGCTACAGATGCTTTAATGATATTGAGTATTCTGCCACAAAGTGATGTCATTTCAGCATCATCATAATTTTCAATTAATGTGTGTAAGTAAAAGTGTTTGCTGAACAAATTAGTTTAATATTGTCAGTGCAGCAATGCCTGCCAGACAAAGGCAGCTACTGCTCCCACTGTCTGACCCTGAGTTGAGCCTGTAAGTACACCAAAGTCTCTTTTACTGGTATTTGACAGGTAGGATGAGACTGCAGGCACACAGAAACCAGCTCCTTGCTTCAAGCCAGGTAAAAAACTTTGGGATCATTTGCAGTCAATTGCTGTCACTTAATGCAGGAGGCCTGTTACAGAGGCACATCCCTGTTTCTGGACTTATCATGAGATCATTTAAAATCTCAACACAGGTAGTTTTAGTGCTGCGGTTCCTACAGAAACCTGACAGCAATTCTTAAGGAATATTATTGCTTTCCATGAGCACTGTAACTTTTTTTAAAAAAGCAGATTTTTTTAATAATCTTAGAGATAAAAAGCAGCTTATATAGAAGCCTGGAGGTATTGCAAATGGTTGAGTCAAGGTTATGTCTCTTTAAAGGAGGTTGGGTATTTGCCATCTTAAAATAGAGAGTGGAGGAATGAGAGGAATTTTCTGAAGTTGATGTCTGGTAGATTAGTTTGATGTGTGGCAGATTTATGTTTTTTTTTTCTTTATTTTGCTTGTTTGTTATTGTGTTTGTGAATAACACATAGTGAAGGGTGTGCTACCTCGATGATGTACTTATTTCCAATAAATGAGTGTGACTGTATAGACTGATTTGTTTGACACCTTTTTCCTTCATGTTTTACTCACAGCATGGCTCTAGGAATGGTGAAGTGGCACTAGAAAAATTTAACACAGCAGATTTAGCATGCTTTAGAAAATTATATTTGTATTTTTTAAAACCTCACACTGTATGTCCACAAAGAAATTGATGTTGAAAAACAGACGACTATGAGGTGCTACAGTAAATCATGGTGGTACTTGCTGAATGAAAACATGAATGAAATCTGCTCGAGGATGCTCAGAGTCACTGACTGGTTGAATTAAGCTTGAAAAAAAAAATGAAAAAAAAACTTTTCTTATGGCTGAGAACACAGGTAGGCAGGACATGGACCGCTGTGCAAACATCTGCTCAGGCTTGTCATCAGTCTAATTTCAGCATGGTGTGGTGAAAAAAAGGGGACGGCTGGGTGTAAGATCCAATAGAGAGACGAGCCTCCAGTCAGCCACACTCGCTGTCTGCAGCCCAGTCCCTGGTAAATGGTTCCACTCCTTAGATAATGGAAATCTGTGCCGAGTAAGATGTTAGTGTGTTGGAGAGAGTGAAGGAGAGAGGGCCACTGATGAGAAACAAAGCCGTAAGTATAGAGAGAGTGAAAGAGAGTGAGCACAAGAGAGTTAGAGGGAAAAAAAATTCAACCTGTAAGAGAAAGTAAGAAATAGGTGGCAGAGTAGATGGTGAGAAAAACAGGAAGGGAGAGAGAGGAAAAAGACAGAGCCTGTGAATTGATTTCCTCTGGGCCTCGCCCCAGCTGATTATGCTTCTCCCTGGATGCAGGAGTGTTAAAGCGATTAAGATTACAAATTGTCAATTTAATTCCAGTGCCCGGCGTAATTGTTGGGATACTACTCTCCTCTCGCTGGCCATAAATCTGCTGCACTCTCCTTAAAGAGCAATAATTGGGGAAGGGGGTGCAGTGAGCGGCCACTCTGCCTGTCAGGCCGATGACTGAGGTTAATCACAAAACATTAAACACCTAGTCAGCATAGCCCGGATGGCCGCGACTAAACAGCCCCGCGTAGCTGGAGCACCGCGCGAGTTATCAGGCGAGAACAGCGCTTCCCACAGCGCGCTGAGAAAAAACCCTGTATGACACACGGGTACCGGATCTCGAAGAAATCTCCGGCTCACTTTACCTCCTCTAATTATCTACAGGGATGGACTCGTTTGTCGTGCAATGGCAGGCAAAAATTCTTGATGTCATCCTCGGCTGCACCCCTGGACCGCTCTCCCTCCGCAATTCCAGATAACCATTCACCTTCCAATAATAGGCAGGGAGAAGGATCTTTAAAGTTCCCTTTACGTTCAGTAATGGCTTAGCTAAAGGCAGTGACAGTTCCCACTTAGATAATGAGGCCAGAATGACAGCATAAAAGCACTTAAACACTGACTAATCTGAAATTAAAATCCCCGCGAGCCACACTTGAGACAAGTTGTGGGAGAAGGTCTGCAACCCATCTCATACACGAGGCCGCAAATATAGGTCACTTCTTATTCTGGCAGATATTTCGGTCCCTCCTGGCAGCGCATTTCTTTCAGCCTTGAATCATTTTGACGCCTTCAGAGAAAAGTATTAATGAGTTATGGCGACAGTCGCACAGACCATTAAGTACCTGAATATGGATGCCCTTCATTCGTTGAGGTTTGCAGCCCTCCCGCCTACAAACATACACACACACACTCACACACACACTGTGGCCGCGCTGCTCTGTCTCAGTCTCTCTCTTTTTTTTCCGTCTGACACACATACACTCACAAATCCACCATAAAAACGGGATGTCATGAAGTTCCCCGTCTCAGCATCGCCGGGGGCTGTTTAGCCCAATAGCGCTCTGTAATCATCTCCCACGCAGCAGGTAATGTCAGCGAGCATCTGAGAGTAAGCTTATTCCACCAGAACTGTTTACAGAGGGAATTACAGAGGAGGACAGCGGGAAGATAATCTTTCCCCCAAAGCTGCGCCTGTGAGCGCAGAAAAAAAAAAAAGAGTCAAGTGAACACAATTTTTGAAATTGTGATCTCAAAGCTGGGCTTTTATTTTTCCCCCCCCACATTTGATTATTTACTCAGGGTCTTTTCTTGAGAGAGGGAGATGAGTGGTCGCAGCAGCCGGCGAGGCCACCTGCATCCAGAGGACGAGCTCCATGTTGTCAGGGACGCGAGGAGCTCTGATCTCATCTCGCATTCTCTCTGACTCACAGAGGGAGAGACTTCAAAAACCCGCCTTCAAGTCGCAGATTAGCGTGCGTTAGCAGGGACCGCTTGAACCGCGCTTTGACTTTGATTCGGAGCTTCGCCGGAATGAAAGGGACTGATTGCTGAAATTAAAGCGCAGGAGGTTTAGTGTGCCTGCGTGTGTGTCCTCTCAGTGTCAGTCAAAGTAGCCTTCACTGCTCAGATTTTATTTGGATCTCAACCTGACTAACTCTATGTGACTGCAAAATAACCTCGGCCGTATGGGCAGCCTCCGCCCGAATCACTTATTCAACCGAGGGGGAAACTCTCCGATCCCTAACCACATTGACTCAGACCAAATGCGGAACAATAAAGCTCCGTCTGAATGGCATTATAATGGAGGCAATGCATACAGAGCTCAGCCTTCAGAAAGCGGCGCTTATACAGTATTTAGAGACGGAGATGATAGATGGATGGAGGATGAAACATGGCCCTCTCCGTCTCTCCGTCGCTATTACCAGGGCCAAGCTGAATCTCATCTGTCTGCCACAGAAGCTGGTGGCTGACCTTGCCTCTGCCCCCAAGTTATGCTTTCAGAATATCAGCGGGGGGGGGGGGGGGGTGAAAAAAATGATGAACCCATTTTTACAAGGACGTTTCTGGATGGATGTATTTTTCACTCCCTGCAGGCTGAAGAGGGGTACAGGGGCTGCCCATGATATTAGGCCTGAGCGAAGACACGTGGGCCTCCAGGGGCTTGATTGCAGATGACAAGGTTACACGACTTAGAGTCAACCTCTGCTACCTCCACTTAATCACTGTCTCTTGTGTCCTCGTCCCCGCAGACCGGTCCCCTTTGCATCCCTCTTCCATCCAGCGTGCTGAGGAGAAAGCTTCCGGTCGTATCACGCTGTCCCCTCTTCGGCTCCCAAAGCCTTTTTAACACCTGCCCTGCCCGCCTAATTCACTGTCTCGCATCCATTCTACCTCCTTATCCCTGCTCATTCACACATACTTTCACACATTCACCTTGTTCCCTCCGCCTATAGTGAGCGTAAGTGGCTGCGAGTGGCGAGAGCTCCCCGCGATAACATACAGTAAGTAGGAGGTAATTATCGTCAGGATGGACCGCTGAAGGAGTGGAGGCATGTGGAGGTGTGGATGGAAGAGGGACGGAGGGATTTATTTTTAAACCTGCTGATGACAAAAAGAAGCCGACAGCTAGACTAGACAGCGCGGCCCTGCTCTTCATCAAACACTTGTCTCCTCTCATGACCCTCTCCAGCTCCGCATTTATCTGAGGGAGAAAACTGTGTTGACAAAGAAAAGTCCTTCTACATCCTCGGCTTGGTTTCTCCTTTGCACAATGTCATGTCACAATGTATTTGCATTGGCCTTTGGAGATCCAGTTTTTGCTTGAACATGTTGTGTCATCGCGTTGAGTGGTAAGGTATCAGCTGTCTGCTCTGTATCAATCGGGGACTTTACTTATACAGACATCAAGGTAAAGTCGCTCTGAAGGCGGACATGATCTCATTGTTGTAAGTGGAGTGTTGTCAGCCGAGAACAGAAGACGCAATGTACTCACCTGTATTTGGTGTTCCTATGAAGAACTGATTTTAAATCTTACATACAATATAAGAGGGGACTATATCTTAATAAAATACTGTTAGTTACTGTTAGTTACTGTGTATTGGTTGATTCAATCATTCATCTCATCTGTAGAGGCCATGAAGAAATCCTTCCACAGACTCACTTAACTGTAAACTAAAGGTGTGTGTGTGTGGGGGGGGGGATGCTGCCTACACAGGAGGCGTTCCAGTGTTTTTCAGTTGTCCATCTGACAGAACAGCTACGCTTCTATTTTAATCAATACAGCTGTCTACACAGGCCACGTAGCGGCTTGCATGTATTTGCCTCCGTGTTTGTGGGCGTTCAATGCAAGAAGGCGCGCTGTTGTGGGAACAACGCTTCAGGTACCGCCAAGACAATGAAATACGATGCAGAGAGCTTCAGCGACAGAGCAATGAGACTGAGGGATTATTAGATCTTTACCACACAGTAGTTTATAACACTATTAGACGGGATTATACAACTCCAGGAAGTTACAGCTAGGTGCAATTCTTATCTTTTGTTGCAACAACCATAAAGTAGACAGTGAAGACACATTATACACATTATAGCGGGATCTAGCAGGAATGTCCACAGATTTTACGGGCCAACAGAGAGATTTGGTGGATGAATCTGTGTATTTCTGCCTGAGCCCTCTGCATCGGGACAAATGCTTCAGTCAGTACACTGAAATCATTCACATGTCTGACACAGCTAAACATGGAAACAATGTTTTCACAGAGCAGAGGAGAAGTGTGGATTCAGGCTCCCTTTCTTGTACAGCGGCTCTACAAAGGTTTCGTGCCGTGTGGCCTGAGGAGGGATGATTACAGCGACCCACGAGTCTTCTTTGCATCGCTGTCCTGTGTGTCTTTAAACTTTTTATTGAGAAAAACAGCCATCAGCTTTGAGTCCATGCAATGACACATTCATTTCATTCATGCCATTTGGAGTGAAACTGTAGTTGAGTTTTCAGAGTAGACTTTTGGACTGCGGCAAATACTGGAGAAAATAATATTATTATTTGCTACACTGCTTTGCAAAAATCCATTGGTAATGCTGAAATTTTTCCGCTGGGGGAAAGAAAAATGTAAAACTTTGCATCTGGTTTATTTAATAGCAATGTGAAGTAAATTCTGCTTCCTTTCGTTACTAGTTTCCTCAAAGCTTTTGCGGGTTAATAGAAATGCAATAAACATGTGCCTCGAATGGTTGTGTGAAATTTCCTCAGCTTCAAAGGGGGGCACGGGAGATTTAGGAACGACTGCTTTAAAGGCTGCTGATCTTCAAGAATCTCGAATGGCGGGGGTCGTTAGTCATGGATGAAAAACAACCATTTCCATTTATATTTTTATTAAAATTGTACTTCTCTGCTCCCCATTCGTGTTTGCTTATCTATCTGCACATCCGATCGATGTTTGTATAACTGAGCTTGACAGACATGAAAGGGACTTGGGAATTTTCTCCTCTCGGGGCTGAATCCATACATCCACTCAGCAAATCTTCTTGCACCAACTCTGACTTCCCCCCTTTTTGTTCAAACGTAAAAGGTGCTCTTATTAAGATGGCCACATCATCAGGCCAAAAAGCTGGAAGACGACGTGCAGACAGTAAATATAAATACAAGTTGGACTTCTGTTTGCACAATTATGATAAAGACCTGAGTTGAATACAATTAGATAAATGTGTTTACACTGCGTTTTAATTGAACACTTCTGGAGTGCACTGATATTTGTCACATTGCTGTGATATTAGCAGCAAATAATCGCCATCATTTGAGTGTAGCCAATAATTACACCATTATGGGCATGTAAACATAGCCTGCCATCAGCATTGTCTGACTCCGTGTTTTATCTCTCACTCGCACTTTTTTTTTACACTTTTCTCACTTGCTGCTCACTTCTCTCTCTGCTTTAATCAGCCACTATCTTTCTGTCTCTCCAAGCCTCTTCTTTTGTCTCTCCTCTCACCCACCTCTCTTTTTTTGCCCATTTTCCATTAAAGGATCCATTTTCCATTAAGGGGTCTCCGGGGCTGCCGATGGTCCTTGAAAGTGCAGCTAAAAGTTCTTAAAGTAACCTTCTAAATTGTACCGTTTCTCTTTTACCTGATTCACTCACCTTTTCCCTATCTCCCTCCATTAAAGGCGACTAAATCCACAGACCACCTTTCTCACAAAGTTTTATTAAAAAAAGGGCTCCTGTAAGTTTCCAAGGACTCCGTTCTGACTGATGGAGGCTGACTCGATTGTATGCCTTATTATCATACAACCCGCATGCACTGCAGCTGGAGAAGAAGAAGAAATATTGTATATTCTCCACATTTTTCATCCAGGAAGTCACAGTAAAAATCTTACAGTGTGCTGCCGTGATGACTGACACGTGGATTTATGAGGTTTATATCATATATTCAAAGAGTCCTATCAATTTCTCCATGACGGACAGGACATTATGACTGATCTATTCACAGCCACTTTCTCCATCCTTTGTCATTCACTCTGAATGTAAAAAACATCTCATAATGCACCATGCAATGAAAAAATGGTTTCAGCAGTTACACAATACACAACAATCAAACACACAAGTCAGTCTCCTGTGTCTGTTTCTGCATGTATTCGTAGAAGTTAATCACTGTCTAAGTTGAAATATTAAAAGAAAATATTATTGATTCTTCTGCCTTCTTGTGAGGGAAAAACAGTGAGGGAGAGACTGGTGCTGCACATCGGTCACAAAAACAAATACTATTCTTAAAACCAAGTTTGTGTATAAAGTTTGTTTTTAGCAAATACTTGCTAGTTGCAAACTAATGATTTATGAAATCACCTCTCACTCTTATAAGTTGCTTAATGTGTAAATTGGTTGCAAGGAAAAACATCAATAACACTGTCGAGTCAAAAGCAATCAGTTAAGTGAACATAAAGTTAATGCAGTATTATACATAAAATAAATACGTTTTATGCGGCCAAATAAGGTTGTAGTACTCAAGCAGTGTAGAATGTGTGATGTATTTGAATGTTATTTGAGGTTCACTCAAATGGACTTTCCATTTTCATCATTACTCAATAATCTTACCATAGCCTGTAATACGTACTGCATTGTTGATCAGCACGCTAATGTTATGTTTGACAGCTAATTCAGCTGTCTATGTAACAGTTACATATCCGGTCATATGTGGATGTAAATCTATAAAACAGCACCATCTGATCTCTACTTAAGAACACGGTTTGTGGTGTAACCCATTTTAAATTTCCACTTAAACAAGGTTTAAGTTTGAAGTTACCACACATGAAAACACAACCATAGTCCTGCAGTTTGAGATGTTAGATTTGAACTGAGATCATACCAAGAGGTGTCAGTTCAGGTAACGAAGCTGTCTAGTAACTTGGCCCAGCATTGCGTTATATTGTATTTGTGTATTTGTTCACTCTCAGTCCACTGCATCCTCTTGCCTTTTTATAAGAAGTTTAAGAACTAAATTAGGTGACTGTTTATGCATATGGAAACACAGATGGCCAGATGGACTCCAGAGTTTCATTTTGTTGAAACTCTGAGCCAGATTTAACATTAAATGCAAAGCAACATTCAAAACCGTAAAGTAACACTAGATCAGTTAAAAAACACAGGTTTTCAAGAGGATTTCACACCAAATTGTGGCTTTGTATCTGCCTTACAATTTAAGTAGTTGTTTTTTTAAAAATACATTTAAATTTGCATTTTGGATTCAAACCAATACTGCCAACTAATTATGTAAAATGTAATTATAACACTAAATTATATGCATACATTTTGGCTAAACAGCTTCATTACTTCCTTCAGGTGCAAAAAAAAACAGAACAAAGCACCAACAAATCATACTTACTTGTTTTTTCAGTCTATCAATAACGTGGGGTAGCAGACTCTCCTCCCTCCCCTTCTCAGGCGTGGTCACGATGAAGTCTACGTCATGACCAAACTCCTTCTCCCTGGAGATAAAGTCATAGCACTGTTACCCACTCACTGTGTCTGGGAAATAATGAAAAGAATTATCTTTTAGTCACAGCCCTTAACTGATGAAGAAGGAAGGTGGCAGACGGAGCTATTAAAAGCACAGGCCATACTAATGGCACTGACTTTTTTCATTATTCAAACAAGTAATTTGTCCTAAGTTGTTAAGTGTAAAAGCTCCCTTTTTGTTGCCTCAGCTGTCAGAGCTTTAACTTTTATGAGAATCATCATTTTCTACTTGGATCGGTGTCATAAAGCAGACCCATATGGAGTCTGACCGCGCTTACACAACGCATTTCCTCCATCAGCACAATTGCAGTCAAGGAGTGTTTCAGCCCTATAAGTGATTATCAAGTGATTATCAGGCAGCAAAGCTCAGCAGAGAACCCCTGTGTGTGCATAAGATATGTACACAAAAGGCATATCAAAGGCTCTGTCTGCCCACTGAATCAATTACAACAGTTTTCACATCACTCCTGGTATCCAGGACAGTGATGTCTTTATCTCTGAAGATGCAGCTCGAGATGCTTGACATGACTTGGTTGAATGAAGTTTGTGGTTTTACAGTTGTTTTCTGGCAATTTGTAAGTTATATTCTCTTTTGAATTCACGTTGAACAGATTCTTCACTAAAACCTTCTCTTAGGACAAGGCTGCCAGAGTACACAATGAGGCAGAGTAAAATGTAAATTCACGCCATTCGGTTATCAAAATAAGATAAGATATTACTTTATTCATCCCAGGGGAAGCTGTTGTACAACAGCTGCAATATGAAATAGGGAGGAGTGCAAATATAAACAAGTAACTGATAAAGTACAAAGATTATACCAGTTAGTATTTGTTTTTTGCTTTTTTACAAGAGGAAAGTGTATATGTACATAAAACATGTGCACTACTGATGATAAGTATATGAAAAACAACAGCAGCGTACTGACTGGCCCTGTGAGCAGTCACTGTGTCATAAAGCTCCTAACACCTTCTCTTTCATGCTTTAATAAATAACATGCAACCTAAAAGGTGGGACACTCTACTTTAATAATGAATGTTTAGTTGCAAAAATACCATTACGTGCAACTTCTACACGCATGGTGACAGAAAGTTAAAAGCTGCCTGAAATGTGAAATCAGTGTAATCAATGTGATGTGCACATGAGACATCACCTGTTTTTTGGGTTTTTTTGTTGTTTTTTGTTGTTCTGTGTATAATGTATTCCTCCTACAAGCAAAACCTTCATCCTGCTCCAGCCAGTTCTCCAGATTGGTTCAGAGCTGTATTATGCACCTGCAGTCAGCACAGCTCCAAATACAGTCGGCCACACCCACATGTCTGCACTGTGAACTCCTGTGTGTGTTTTTGTTGAACTTTCCCAAGAAACTCTGTCTAATCAAAGAAACATGTAGTTACAAGGATTCACTGGCTTCAAATGCAGCTTGCACTGCTCGCTGGCAGAAAACTGTGACAAACTCAGCTGAGTTGGAAACTGCTCCAAAGTGTAAATATGAGAGCGAATCAGTTTGTCTGTGTGTGAGTCCTGTGTGCACTGACCACCTGTCTAAGGTGTTTCCCTGTCTGTCACTGACAACAGACTGAGACCGGCTCCAGGATGACTCAAACAGCAGTCAGATAGAACGATGAAAAAACGTGGTGGGTTCTTGTCATTATAGCACCCCGTTAAAACAACCTCATGAGGCGGGTTTTCTAACAGTCATAAAAGTGAGAACAATGCAGACACACACACACACATACACACACACACACACCATCCGCGGGTGCTAAAGTTGTCCCTCAAGTGACAGAAGCTCCCTTTCCCCGCCAGCCTGTGATCTGCTCAAGTTGGCTGCCGCCTCAGCGTTGGCACTACCTGCCAAAGGGCCAGGCGTAATTTCAAACTGATCATTACCCAGCACCCTCTCACACGCGCTCCAGCGAACCTTTTGCAAAACAATAGAGAGAAAAAAAGCCCAGACGGAGAGCGTCAGTGTCACAGCTAACCGCAAAGTAAATGACGGCGAATGTTGTGGGCGATATGGCACCAAAGAAGCCTCGGCCGCCACGAGGCTCGGCGTTTGATCTCTCCTTGCTGCCTCTAACAAATGAGTGACGGCGGCGAGAGAGAGAGAGACATTAAAGGAAGGGAGAGATGGCTTGTGGGAAAGCTTCAAAGGTCACTGTGGCTAATTCAGGGAGCAAGGAAGTATTAGAAAACAGCCATTAGAGCTCCACAAGGCATGAAAATGTTAATGGTAAGCGTTAGTGGCAGAGAGCATGTACCCCTGTGGCATTAACAGAACGAGTGCCTGGCTTACAGGTTCGCTCGGCAGATGCTGCCTAAGTCACAGTCATTTAATTTGCACCGTGGCTGAAATTCATTCCTTTTCTAAAATAACAGAAGAAATGGAAGCGCTCTTTTTTTTTTTCAGCCTGTGTTTATGCTCAGCGGTGTTTATGTAGACCTTTATGAAAAAAGCTGACACTTCTTTAATGAGTCGACTGGTAGGACGCATCTACTCCAGACTGCATCACAGATTTCCATCTGCTGAATGAGCAACTTTCCTCCGAACCGTCCAACACTCTTAATTGGCAACGCTGAGAGTCCACAACACTTCCAGCTTGTACAGTACGCTCAAGTTGTTGAGTGAATCTCACCGCTAGCCTCTGCTGCGCTGGCAAAACTCGCTCGAGTGCACTGCATAAAAGTGTGCCGTGAATAGCAAAAAACCAACGCTGGCGAGAGAGACGGCGAGAGATCATCATCATAAATTCAGTTTACCTCCAATCAGAGCTTAAAAACAGCTTGATTTCAGCGAAGCGTGGTTGTGTGTGTGTGTGTGTGTGTGTGAGAGAGAGAGGCTGACATGGGAATTGGTGGTTGTTTGAGAAGACAGCGTGGCATTACACTTTTCTGCTCCTTCCTGATTGCAGCGGAGCGTTTAGTACGTGTCGGGCCTGTGCAGTCCCTCCTCTACTTCAACCCCAGTCAGCGGAAAAGCAGACAGCAGCACGTCAAGCACTTCTTCCCCCCTCCAGCAAAGGTGTTTTTCTTCGTCTCTCTTTTCTTCTGCCTCTAATGGCGCAGAGTTCAAAACACACCTCTTTTTTTTTTTATTCTGCATTAGGAATCCACTCCTGCTCAGCGGGAGATAGGGCTGGGAAGATTCGGCTGAAAGTATTAGCTTTGATGGACTGTTAACACACTGAGCACAGTAACACAGCCAGTGTGTCTTTCAATTTAGTGCAACACAGAGCGAAGCAGTTGAATTTAGCCAGTCTACTTTTTTTTTCTTTTTATTGCGTGAGAGAAAATCTTAAATTATTCATCCTTCCTGCACAAAGCCTATAAAATAAACATGATTATTTACAAATTTGTGCAGACGACAGGGCGACATGTATGAATAATACAGATGTGTGAAGTGTCACTGCTGCTGGAAATTTTCACAGAATCCATTCGTCTGCAGGAAAAAGGGGAGAGTTCGGTCAAAAGTAGCCGGCCGGGGGAGAGAAACAGCCTCGTGCATGCTGATGCTTCATTTCGCCTCGTATCTCGCTCGCCATCTGAGTCTCTTGCTAACGCAGAAAAACAAGGTAATAATCAGGAAGGTAGAGCATAAAAACAAGAAAAAAGCAGCGAGTGCGTGGGCCATACCTCATGATCAGACAGCTCATTTTGCTCCTTCCCCCCGCGAGCTGATAATAGAGAAATCATGACACCCTGAACTAAAACAGATAAGGATTACTTATCGCGGTTGTTGTTCGAGGGAAACAATGCAGCTGGCCCCCATTTGAGGATTCGCGAGCAGGGCAGCGCCGGCCCCCCTCATCAGTGTCACTTTGAGTCGCATTCCAGACAATCTGATGTTAAATAAGATCCACCGCGGGGACTTGCCGGCTTCACACCGAAATAAATACAGTGCTCCGCTGACACCGCGTGAGGCTTTCACACGCAGTGGTGGTAGGAGCTGTATTTTCAAGCCTAATCTATTTTTAATCCCCCCAACCCCCCCCCCCTCAACAAAAAACGCTTTAAGACTTGTCACCCGCCTTCCACAGCTGTCCTTTCAATAAGGCTAATGTCAGTGGCGTCAACAAATCCTCGCCATGCTGTTTCCCTCTGAAGTGGGTGACAGCTTGAGTTTACTGGAGCACGGCGCGTATTTCGTGAAACTTTCGGGAGCCGGGTTGTTTCTTTGTGTATGTTATCCAGAGATGAAAGATTTGCCAGAGCCGAGTATATCTATTTAAAGAGGTATATGGTGTGTGTGTTTCCATTTTTTTTTTTTTTTGACAAGGGCCAGCGGCTGGAAAGATGAAGCTAATAAGAGACTCTACATCACGCTGGAAATTATAGGTAATTAAATCGAGCTCTGACAGGACTTTAGAGGGGAACATTTTCAAATATGTCACACTGAAGAGAATTAGTGGGTTATTAGTGGTGCTGCTGGCATCTTAGAGAGCCTATGAACTATTTTGGTGTAATAGGCCTTATAATGCCTCCCGCTGTGTTTAAACCATGTCTGGAGAATCTGCTTTTCGACACGATAAAGGTGAATTACTCACTTACTGACTGATAATGCACAAGTCATCGTTCTTCAATTATAGCTCCGCGTGATTCCAATTAGGTCTCACGTAATACTCCCCGAGCCTGCGCCAAATATGAGATGAAGTAAATGTGCGCCTCATCTCCCTGAGTTTGAAGCCATAAAAGCTCTCTCGCAGGCCCCGTTACGCTTTGCAGCAGACTCCTGGCCCATAAATCTTGTGCTGTTCCTCCCCTTAATTCTTGATGTTAACTATCCATGATGCTCTAATCACTTTCCTCATCTTCTTTACCGCATTTTCCCCTCGAGGAGCCGTTATTTACATAATCAGATATCATTCCAGCTGTCATTTATCCTTTTGAAGATTAGAGATATTGGATTTTTTTTCTTCTGATGTTTCATACTATCTTCACTTAGGGAATTTGTGGACCTGTAACCACCAAGTCAAATTAAATACACACCACAGCGGTCCAGGCGTTTAAGTGAGACTGTGCAACTTTGCAGTCAACGAATAAAACGTTGAATTCATACGCTGTAAAATGCACCTTTGCTCAGTTCTGAACACTCACTACCATATTACAGTAATGGGATTTCTTTTTCTCATTAGAGAGTGAAATGAGTAGTGTGAGGGATTACAGTTTGAAATTCAATAATTACATCATAGTAACACTCCATAACCTCGATTAATCGGGGTCAGCTTGTTTGCTACTTTACCGTTTGACTGATGGTTGAATTGAGTGAACTGAGTTTGGCCAGTTTACAGACTGGTCCAGCAGATGATTTTTTTTTCAGGAACAGCCCAGATATATTTGACATCTTTGTTATTGATGTGTGATGCACGTGTTGCTGTGTGTTGGCCATGAAACCCTGCAGGTTTTTTCAAGGTCGCCTTTAGATTCCACGTAGCCTCTCTGACAAAATGTCCTCTGTCCCGTTCACCTGGTTTAGACGGATGCTTGATTTGGTCAGGCTGTGGGTGGTTGCTTCTCAAAGCCGGTCTTAACAGTACTTTGCAGTATCTTCAAAGCTTTGGGAATCTTTTTATATTGCTCAGCTGATGTGTAGCTCTCCATAACCTGTCATAAACTTTTGGGAGGTGTTTGGAGCCCAGGCTGCTATTAGCTGATGCTTCAGTAATGGGTGTAATGTAAGTGTTTACATTAATCTATTTTTAATCAATGTTCGAACATTACATACATAATACATTTCACTTTGAAATGACCAAGTATTATTTGTAGATTAGTGAAAAATACATAGATATATTGCATAGAGAGATATATTTTTTTTTCATTCTGAGCTATAAGTGAGTATCATCTGGTTAAGGGGATCTGTTCTGCATACATTGTATACTGTTAATACAATACTGCCTCCTACACAATGAGTAGGTATAATAGGATGAAGCACTGCTTATGAATCATCTCCACTTGAGCCTCGGTCACAGTAGTTTAACATCTTAGCTTTATCTAAACTGCTGCTAAACAGCACAGCGTTGGCTGTTTTGCAAAAGTTACTTTTCTCCTTTTAAAAGTTAGCCTCAATAATTTTGTACCAAACTTTGACAAACTGGAATATGTTATTGTAATAATATAGCAAACTGAGAAAAAGGGCATTTTCACCAGGTTTGCAAAGAGTAAAAGAGAATCCTTCCTGGCAACATGTAATGTTTGTAGCCCAGGCACTATTAAAGACCATCAGCTAAGCTGTGGCAGCTCTGTCACCCCTGTTGAGAGGCAAGCGCCTGTCCGTACTGCCAGACTGCTTTTGAATTATTTACCGTACACGCCACTGGTTATTGCTGGATTTTTACAACACCGCAGAGCAGAGTGCTCCACGCTTACTCAGGCACAAAGCACCGCACATAAAAAAAGAGCAGCACAAAGAGGTGGTGATGGAGGGAGGCGCCGGCTGTGAGCAAATAGTTGCACTCGGTAGGTGGCTTCACAAGAGCATCGCACTTCACTCTGAGACTGACAAAGTAATGCATTTCAACATCTTAATGCAAATGGAATATTTTACATTGGGAATGACCTGTGTACTCAAGATTCACTTTTTCATTTGACTTGTTGTGCACGACAGTAACAGTAATAAGGACGATGATTCAAACAGACACCAAAATGAATTTAACAATCTTGTGTGGGGGGCGGGGGCAAGATAAGAGCTGCCGTTCTATCTCAACAACCGTATCAACACTGAAAGGAGGAGACAAGTCTTGTACCTGCGAAAGCCACCTGTCAGCGCTAGTATGGCGTGCGGCGTGATCACATGGACAGCTTCGTCAATAATGTTCCTCAGGGCGAGGGCCTCTGCTTTACTGACAGCCCTGGAGATGTCTCCATAATGCAGAAAACCTGCGGGGGAAAAAAAACACGTGGTTATTAGCCTGGGAGCCAGCCATCAATCATTGCCATTTGCTCAGAGGAAGTGAGGAGTCAGGGAAAATTAACAGTAAGGTAAAATGTGAGACGCTCTGCCGGCTGATAGAAGGCGACTGACGGTGCTCGCCTGATGGAGACACCAGAGGAATACAGCCACTGTAGATCCTGAGTTAAATTACGATTGATGGTTTGACGGGTATATCTTGTTGATTTCATGCATCTCTCTTTGTGTCTTCTCATTTTTCTGCGCTACATAAAAAACATTAATTCTCTTTTCCTTCCCTTCGGGCAGACGGAGCCCTCACCACCGATTAATAACAAAATCTTAACAATATTTCTGTCTGTAATGCAATACAATAAACGGGGGTAATTTGTGTTTCTGCTCTTTCAAGATTTAGAGGAACACAGAGGAGAGATCAGGGTTCAAACACATTCTCCGTGTCAGAAAGTGGCATTATTTCTCTGCACGGTGCGGAAGCTGCAGTGTTCCGAATGATGGATTATGACCAGTTTGATGAAGATGTCTGTCAGCATAAGACATTATCGAATGGGGTTTCAAACTGAATGGGAACCTGCGAGCAGTGTAATATAACGTTTTGAATTACCACCTCATGCAGTGCCTCAGTGTATGCGCCCGGCAACATCCTGAGCGGCAGAAGAAGCAGAGAAATGATGCAGACAAATGAAACGCTGCGTATCAGTATTTCCTTTTGAGGCATTTAACCACGTACATTAAATGCTCTGTGGGGTTTCTTTCACAGACAACAATTGAGGCTGATGTTATCTGCATGTTTGGATGCTCTTATAATGCTGCATTCCCCTTCCCTCAGCTATTTCTTTCAGATTTGAGCAATGCATCACTTCAGAGAATAATCACTGCAAATATGCTCTAAACTATAACTTCTCATCCTCCACCTCTCTCAGTCCTCTGGTCTTTGAACAAACGCATTGTTTTTTTCTCTTTAATGTCAGCCTGTGCACAACACAATAATATCGGGTCCGACCTGCGTCTCCAGAGCTCTGCCGTGACGTTGTCTTTGCTCATAATATGCTGATATCATAAAATCTCAGGTGACTCAACACGATGACCTTCCTGCTTACACCATCCTCACACAAACTAAATAAAGCTGCGGCACACATCTCTCAGCTCTTTCATGTTCACAACATGATACAGGCTGCCAAAGGCCTTTATTCTGACATCACTCACAATTATTACATTTACTTCACCTCAAGATCAAAAATGGCTGAAGATCGAAAGCAAATTTTGGACCATGACTTTTATCTCTCCCACGGTTTAGTTTTCTTTACATTTAGCATCACAGGCTCACACAGCAGTTTGAGTGGCTGAATCTCAGTTGTTAAAACCTGTTTTAGTGCCAAATTAATTCACGACTGCTCTGGAACTGTGAAAAAAAAAAAGAAAAGAAAACATCCAAAACCAATCTGTAATTAAAATGAATAACAATATTACAAAAGCAATGAAGGGCGATTCCCCACAGAAATATCAGCCAAAAGCTCTCCTACAAATACCACATGTGTAATAAATCAGACTCTCCCACTGTAATGGAGCACCCTCTCATTGTCTTTGCCTTGATGGCCCTCTCTGCCCAGCTGATTGATGAGACCTCATGGGAGCTGAACAGCGAGCGTTCCACAGTCACTATTCATTGATTTTTATTAAAAATACCCCTGCTGCCTTTTCCATTGTGTTTTCACTGTAAACTCCCTGCTGGTCACATCTCATCTCATTTTAGAGAAAACACAACATTAGGAGCCTCCCAAGGGACCGAAAAGGACAAAAAAACAACACCCCAAATGGCATGCAAGACCCCCTGGAGAAATTCAGCAATTAGGTCTTTCTTGGAAGCAAACTGGAGTTGAAATTTTCAGTCTATAATTTGTGGAGTGGCAGAGTGAAGATGGTGAGATGTTGATGTACCACTTTGTTGCATCCGGTTGAGCTGAATGCCGGGGTCTGTCAGAATGTCGCTGAATGAACGCAGCCCTCTGCGGTACCACTTCTCCGCCGTCTTAGGTCCAACCCCAAACACACTTGTGAACAGCTGGCAGGAAACGAGGTAAGGACGTAATCAAGAAGACATGCACTGAAATGACAGCCTCTTCTCACGAGGGGTTAGCATTCAAAGTTCTGAAGAGCTCTGTGTCCTTAAGAGATAGCGAATGCAAATCATTTTCACAGCCGTTTCAAAAGCACCAAAAAAAAGCAAATGAACGAGTTTTTTTTTTTTTTTCATCCACTGACCTTTAGTGTTTGATACCTTTCATCAGCGAGCAGTTTCTCGACTTCAAACGCACGGCCACATTGAAGGATCTCCTGCGAAACATAAAAGTAGATGATGTTAAGAAAAAACACTGGTAGTGTTGCTGCAGAGACGGTTTCTGTTCCATCAGCAATTAACAAATGGCCCCAAATTGCTGCTCATTTGAAAACAGTTTCCAGTTAAATCAGGTGCTCCTCGTGTCCTCATTTCCATTTCTTTTCAAGAAATAACGGCTTTGTTGTTGTGAAACCTGGGATTAATACCCGGTTTTATGGCATTCATAAAAAGCCCAAGGTAATGTTTTCCCCAGCTTCCATTGTTTGCACTGAAACAACTTTGTTCTGCATTTAATTGTCTGCCGCTCTCAGCAGAGCACCACTAATTCGCTGGTCACATTTAAACTGCCTTCATTACGTGAAGACATAAAATCAGGCAGCAGTTATCTGGTTAATATCGGCCATTTTCCATGGGGAAATTGTAAAAGTTGTTAGTGTTGAAAATAGGCCTGTATCTCTGTCTTCTACAGATAAGTAGCTGTGTGCAATTTAAGCTTGAGCACAAAAGAATGACATCTCGTATCAATGAAGCAGTGAACCTAAGATCCAGACTGTGAGTACAGTTCAGTTTAAAGCAGCCTTCACTGCTCAATGATGCATCCACCCGTCCACCTCTGCTTTTCAACCCTCAAGCTAAGGCCAACCTCAAACGCAAGGATAATGCTCCAACACACTCCCAGCTCCGGGGAGGACACACTTCCTCACATGCACAACGTCTCTCTCTCACACACAGAGCACATACTGACTATTCATCCCCAACTCTGCCTCACTGCTCCCAGACTTTCATGTCAGTGGGTTTATATCTTTTCCCCACTTTGGATGTTCAGTCAGCAGCGAGCGGTTCAGTCGCCGCTGACAGAGTGTCACTCCGATGTTCACAGGCACATCAAGCATTTTGTTTTTACTCTGTTTGGTTTCACTTTGTTTTTCGTGTCATGTCATTTTCTTGTTTTGAGCCACAATCCGTTTTTAAAGAGACAACCTAGCGAGAGGAAAAAAAAAAAAAGCAGGAGAAAAAATAAAACCTCACCGCTGGGTGTGCGTCTGAATCATGTAAGAACAACAGGGAGAGGTCATTCACAGGCAGTCTAATTTGGTCTCCGGGGACATTTGTGTTATTTTGTTTATTGAATCTGCCTCAGAGCTGACAGATCTGACAGATTTAGAAAGTTGTTCGGGGGCCCGTCGTGTATACGTTAGGTTTAACGTGTCAGAGTTGGACTGCAGAGCTCACCTTGTTCTCCTACAGGGACCCGGCACTCCCTCCAAGAAAACATTTCTTGACACTTTCCCCTGACAAGTTGCCATGATTTCTGCCCTGAGCGCAACTGTAGGTGAAGGGATGATTGCCAAGTGACCCAATAGGGCTTTTTCCCCAAAGACGAGATAAATTTGTGTGATGCCTGTCAGTGTGTCTGCTCATGTGTGAGGCGAGTTTTGTTAGCGTATCTATCTAGGACTTGAAATTTCAAAACTATTTTTTGATATCTGTTTGAAAGATTGACCTTAACACTGAGTTTTTTTAAACCTTCAATAACTCAGAGCAAATGTGTTCTGCAAGATGGAATTCCACTTCAGTGTCACCTCCAGAGAGAGTATTTGAGCAGACCGGTATTGTCAGAAGAAGAAGAAAGATTAAGCTGCATTCTTCTTGACAGTGCACACAAACAATCTGCACAATCTTTAGAGAAAATCTTGAGCATGAAATAATCACCTTCTTTGTTTGGTTTGCATTGGTTAAATCTTTTACAACATCAAAATGTGGAATGATCAGAGAGAGTCATGATGATGAGTTTGTCCATCAGTAGTGATGTGCTGGATGATGAAGGCTGGGTGTTCACCACATTTTATTTTATGCTTGCATGGTGGGTTTTAGCATTTGTTTTATGCATTTCTATGATGTTTTATTATATTGATTACACTGATTTGGCTCTTAAGTATGTGTATATGCTGTAATTACTGGCTTCAGATTTCCCCTCTGTTGACCAAAAAGTGCAAGCTGAAAGTTTCAATAAGCTCAGATTCACAGCAGTTATTATAGTTTCTAATGGCTACCCTGAGTCGCAACATAAAAAAGTTTATTCCACACACCCAGAGTTTTTGTCAAACATAGCTAAATGCACTACTTCTCCTCCTTATACCTCCGACATTCTGCCAGAAAGTACCTTAAAAAGTGAAAAGTACCTTATTTAGAGATGAGGCTTGTGTTTTGTATACCTTGGACAAAGATTGAAATGCTCTCTAAAATCCCTTCTTTGACTGGGTCACTCAGCACCAAGATCTCTACCTCTGAATGAGGACATAAATATTTCAGGTAAAAAATACACAGTATCATGTTTTTTTGTGAATTAATAAACATTTGGTGTAATGGAAATTCTACACAGCAACATGGTGGTGTATGCAGGATTTCTCAAAATAAACTACGTTGATCTTGTTCATTGTCACAAACATGTCGCCCAGTGCAACATGAGGCTCATTGATGTTTGTGAAGTTTATGGACAGTGGAGCTCCGTGGCACAGAGGAATGACATCATGCTTTGGCAACATATGAAATATTTATCAATAAGATAAATACATTGTTAGTTTTGGACTTTTCATAGGATTTGTTGTCATGAAAAAATATAGACTCTTTCCAGGCTTAGCCTTTAACAATTCATTGGAGATTGTTCCCAGCCCACAGGACATAAACAAGTAACGCCAGCTACCAGGTCACCAAGAAACACTATAACTCAGTGAACACTGAATTATAACTACACATCTGGCTTATCACGACTATAGATTACAAGCTACTGGTAGGTCCTACATAGCACCTGGTGCACCTGCTGTCTTCCATTAATTAATTAATGTCCCACCCACTATCAAAAGCTAAATTTACAGAAAATATGCAGCTCTGCAACTTCTTTTACACAAAACTGTCTCATCAAGCATCACTATAAAGTGGAAGGTTTATTCTGGAGTATGTCAGTTCACTCAGTATGGCTGCATTTTGTTATAAAGGTCAATAAAGGTCATGATTTACTGCTACATTAAACAACCATCCTGTTGGCTTTGAGTGTTATGGCTCATAAATCACATATTCTTAGCAGTACTGCTGACCATTTCCCAGTGTTTAGACCGACTTCCTCCCTTGAAGGCAGCCACAGATTTTGGATCATTTCACCACAGTATGAAAATCAAGTTCAAGAGACCTGAAAGTTGTGTGGTGAGAGGGGTAATCCATCACAGTAAACACTGCATTATTTATTGTTTGCAGACATTTGAAAACTCTTGTTGGTTGGAAATTTGAGAGTCAACTTCAGAAGCTGAAAACTTTGCATTCACATGCTAAATATAATCCACAGGACAACAAAGCGAGCCATTGTGGACATTGTGACTTTAATGCATTAAAAAGTTTGCTTTCCTCGGTACGCCTGCTGAAATTAAACACTGTTAAACTGGCTGTCAGCTGGAGAAGGTGGTCTTACCTCCATGACTGCCTTACTGTGATCCCCCAGGCAGGGCAGGTCCTCGGTGGCCTTCATGCTCTGCACCGCCCAGGGCAGACTCTTCAGGACAGACGCAGCTCTCCTGAAGGCCAGGCATGGACCCTCAATCTCGTTGAATTCATAGTTCTCTGCCAACACTTCAAAAGCATCCTACAGGGAGAGGTAGGCGAGGACAGGTGAAGAGACGAGGAAGAATAATGTGGGAGAGAAGACAGAAAATAAAATACACAATTCCACCTGTCTGATATTGAATATAAAAAAACATCATAAGGCAGCCTTATGGCATGAATCATTTTTTCAGTTCTTTAAAGCATTTAAACAAAGGAAAGGCAGAGCAAGCTCAGGACAGAAAACAAGGCTGAGCAAAGATGTGTCAGGTGTGCATTCACATGTGAGATGCACTGACCCGTACAGGAAACCAGACAGGGAGCGGAACTCCCTCCAGTTCCTTCCTCCATCCTTTATCACTCCTCGCTGTCCCTGTCACTGTACAGTAGGACATGCTCCGTGTTGGTTTTCTTCTGGATGACTGGACAGAGACATTAGAGGCTGGAGAATATCAGACAGGAGCCTGTCATTTTCCACTTGTTCACAACGGGCTCCCTTAGGGGGTTGGGCGGCCGTGGACTTCCCCTTTACAAAAGGTAAAATGCTCAAACACTCTGAATGGATGAATCTACTAGAGAGGGTACAGACAGAACACAGTCTGCCAACTCTGTGCAGCTTTTTTTAATCTAATGTTTATTTAAAGCTTGAATTATGGAAATGTCATATCAATAATGGATCACGCGGCTATGTATAGGTGAAAGGGGTTGCTAGTAGTGATGAACCAGCGGATGACCTCACAATCCCCCAAAGCTCTATAAAGCAGCGTCCTCCAGCTAGATTCACCGACACAGTTCTCATCAGCAGTGTTTCCAGACACAGTTGTTTTCAGTGAGAAGCTCTGAAAAAGGCTGACAGACAAAGTTTGCTGGTAGCTGGTGAACACAATGTGGCACTTAGCTGCTACCAAGGAGTCAGGGTGGGCGAACAAAGGAAATGGGAGCGTGAATGTTGGACTTACAGGTGTTGAGTGGCCGGAAACATGATTAGTAAAATGCTAATAGGCCTTTTCACAGAGGACAATAACACATAGTGAGTCATCACAGTTTGACAGTGAGCCAGCATTCACAAATCCACTCAGGCATCATTAATTGTGCTATTTATACCAGGTGCTTTTCAACGGCGCTCCTTGTCCACTGATTGTTTGAAGCAGCAACTACTAAGCAATTCATATTTAATAAAATATAAGTACTATAAGGAAGAAGTTAAAAACTTGAATGGTATAGTGAATTTAAAAAACTGATGATAAATAAGCAATTGTATATTGTATTTCATATTTTTTCTGCTGTTATTCATTGTATTTTTTGTATTACTATTGCATAACTTATTTTATTTTACTTTTGGCATTAGGGTGGACTGCAAAGCAGTCAAAATCTGGTACACGACTGAATGTTTTGTATTAAGATAAACCAGTCAAGTCTACAGCCATGCTGGTGTCCATGTGAGGATGTACTTGATGCAACGTGCTCACAGTGACAATGTTTACCATGTTCACCATCTTACTTTTCTATGTTAGCACGTTGTCATTTGCTCATTAGCACTAAACACAAAGCTGATGAGAATGTCTTTTTCTGGCGTGTGTTCATAAACCAAGTAGTTTGTTTGGCAAACTGACATTTTGACAATCTGTTGGTATTAAGTATTTAACATGAATAGCTTTGCAAAGTTTTATGGCAACCCATCCACTAGTGACATATTTCATTCTGTACCGAAGTGATGCATTGAGCCCCTGAATGACCCAGCAGGCTGACATTGCCATGGTTGGTATGGCTGATAAACAAAGTTACAAAAATCTGTCAGTGGAAATGAGTTTGGCCTCATGTATAGATATGTTTTAAACAGAGATTCCAGAAAAAAAATACTTTCTGTTCTGAACATATGATGTGCTGAACGTAACTGGCCATTTAACTAACATAACAACAACCTAAATCATTCTATTAGACATCTTTAAATTACATTCAACAAATTCTTATTGCATATCAAGTGAATGAAGTGAGGACAAAGCACTTCATGAAAAAGCTTGACTGTCACTCTCTGACATTGGCATGCAGCTGAACATTTGGCACCATGTTCAGCTGGACCGCTTCACGGTTTGTGCTGCCTCTGAAGTGACGAGCTACTGTTGCGGAACCAAGTGGAGGAAAACATGTCACCGCGGGACAGCTGGATCACCAGAGTAGCCGTTCATTAGCTAAACAGGTAATACTTTTGTGTGGGCTCTAACAAAACATTTCAAATGAGATTACTGTCTGAATGCAGGCAGGTCGGTGCACTGAGGGAATAAGGAGCTGCAGGTGGCTTTTGTGCCTGTGATAATATGAGAACTTCCATTATTTATAATCCGCAGTGCCTTTCTTGAAAAATCAAGCTACTTTTTATGAAGCAAGAAGGTGGAATTTTCGAAAATAAAATGCCTACACAAAAGACACTGAATATAAAAGGTCATAAAAAAACTCAGTTCATGAACATTTATTCTACCTACGCAGCAAAGACTTATGCAGCACATAAGCACCTCAAATTTCATGGAAAAGTGACTTGATACAGTTATCACATTTCACTCATTTATAGAAGCACATAACACTAAATGCTAATGTGTCGCTGCATGAAAGTCCTTAGAGTATTCCTCCTGCCAAAGCCCCTACGCATTTTGTGTTATGTGCTTCTTTAAATGAGGCAAATGTGATAATTGCATTGTCTTTTTACAAATAGCTGATATCTCACCGTGCAATTTTAATTTGGTGTGTTCTTACACTGAATGCCTCCGACAAAAAATATTTTCCATCCCACAAATTTGATTATTAGCTGCTAAAAAGAAACTGCAATCTTATCATTTGTCTTCTTTTTGGAAAACCCATTTTGGTAGACCAAAATCCTTTTTTGATTTCAGTTCTGTGTATTGATGTGGTATCATATTTGTTAAGTCGGTTTCTTTATAAAAACGGTAACGATAAACAATGACTGAAAAATGTGAAAATGCATTTCTAGAAGCACAGGAGCCGGCTGTTCTCACTTGGAGGGCCAAAAGAATGAGATGAATGACATGACGCCCATCAACAGAGCCGGTCAATTAAATGATAAAACATACGAGGCAATAGTAATTTAGATATGGGGATAATGCTGCACACTCTCAGCCTTTTCCTGGAAGGCCTTTGCACTCATTTACACCAGCAAAAAGTGACATACACAGCTTGTATACAAAGAGAGCTTGAGAGGGAAGTTCAAAAGTTCAGAATTGACAGATTCAGTCTTCCCTACAAACAACCTTTTCATATTACAGGGATTCACTTGATGCAACTTTAATAACAAAAATATTGCTTAGTCAGGCTTTAAGAAAACAAGCATCTGTAGAGTGTCATCTCTAAAAGTAACTCCCTGTGCTCTAAGACAGCACAAAGAGTACAATAAGCCAGTTATCACTCGTGACATTTTGGGGCACTATTTCACAATGTTAGCTCAAGCATGCTGCTACTCTGCCCTTTATGTAATGTATGAATCAGTTATGTTTAAGAAGAAAACAATAAAAGAAGCACACACACACGAATTGCCACACGGCTGATAAAACCATCTACCAATGCACAGCGCCTGAAGAATAAACACTGACTGCCACCACAGAGACAAAAGCTGAGGGATTTTAAATCCGGGACTTGGACTTGCAGCCCGGTGTGACGAGAGCTCGGCCATATTCCCTCCATCGCTTTCCTCTGCTCTAGCCGAGCTGTCTGAGGTCACTGCACCACCCGCAGTCCTGTGCAGACATGCAGCCTCAGGTCAGTGAGCAGTAGACTTTAGTCCAGCTCACCCAGGAGACGCACTGACCCGTTTACTCCAGCACATGGAAAGGAAACGACTCTTTATGTCCCGGCAAACACGCGCACAACACAAACACATGCACGCATATACAGCTGGGCTCTCCTCACAGCATGCTACAAATAGGAGAAGCGAGCTTGTAATTGGATAGGTGATAGGGCACGCTTGTGTTGTGCGAGTGTTTAGTGTGCAGGGTGTGTTGCAAACAGTCTGTCTAGATTTGTTGGTGCTGTACTGGTAGGGGGTCCCCGGCACATCACAAGCAATGAGCCCAGGGTAAACTGTGGGTTAGTGAATGGAAAGAACATCTTAGTAATACCTACAGAAACAACTATATTTAAACAATCCAACAACTGGACTGCACTGTTTCCTCTTTCTTAACTAGTCCAGTCTTTTTTTTTGTGAAGATAAGCTAACCACAACCCTAAACTAATCTCTCTTTTGAAATCTAAGATTGAAATTGTAGCTGTTCTCTTATTTAAAGCCCTTTTAGTGATATTTTTTATCAACAGTTATTTTCAGACGTAAGCAGCAGGAAGCAAAAAGCTCTAATGGAGTCACATTACGCTATTTGGTCATCACCAAGAGGCAGACACACAAACTTAGCAATGAGATAGTGAACAGAGTTATGTTTTTAGTGGCTAGAGAGCTGGATGTTTCCCTCAGGAACTGATGGAGACCAAAACGGAGCAAAAAGGAGGTTGGCCGGAAAAACAACCCCAAATGAGCTGTGTTGTACTTAGGCCTTATCGTACTGCCCCCCCCAGTGGCGTGAAAATGTAAATGGCAGGTGTAACTCATCAGTAAACCAGTAAATATCCCCAGATGATGCGACATTTGCTTGTATCGGATCATATTTTCATGAAACAAGCACACTGACATAATGGCATCTTTGTTTATTGTTGCAAAATCACACTCAAGCAGAGCGCTCAATTAAAATGATCTCACCTGCACAAAAAAGTGTGATTTTAAGGCCTCACACACAGACAAGTGCTCTCTGCAGCCAGTCTGTCAACTGTCATGTTGTCTTAGCAGCAGCACGAAGTCAGCGCTGCGGGCCCGAAAAACCCAACCCAGCAAACGCGCTCATCTAATTAATGAGGAGTTAAGGCTGGTAGGGGGATTTGGTGAGCAGGGACGTTGATATAGCGTGCCGATTTACCCCCCGCCACCGGATATCACGGACATGCCTGCAAGTCATGTTCGCACAGCAGCCCGCCTCCCTGCATGCGCAAAAAGAAACCATGAAAGGAGGTCAGAGAACCCACTGAGAAGAGTTTTAACATGATTAGCAGCTAGGAGATGGATTTTTATCTCTTCCATTTCTAATGAATAAGTAGTGGACGTAATTCGATTTTTTTTTCGTGTAATTTTTCTCAGAAGGGGCGGTTGAGTTCTACAAATACCTTCAAAGGAAAGTTAAAGTCTTTTAACATGAAAGATTAACAAGATGTATTCATGGCAGAAGTATCAAAACCTTTATGCATCTTTCTCAAACAAGCACTGAACAAGCACTGCTCTGATCCTCACAGCTTTTTGTTTGTTAGCTCTTTAAGCTGAGATTGTTAACTCCGCTGGGGGAAGGAGGGAATCAATTTGATGCATTTAAGGTCCAGTGCTCCCACACCCCCCTCCATCCATCCCCTCATTCGCGGCGTTGCTGGTATCAATACATTTGAGGCTTTTAGCTGAGGGAAACAAATTCAAGATGTTTAGTCCATTCTCTCTGTACCTCGTTCTCTCACTAACTCTCTCTATTCCCCTCATTAGTCTGGCCAACTGTGTGTGCTTGTGTGTGTTGGTTTCTGTGTGTGTGTGTGTGTGTGAGCGTGTGTACATACCAGCATGTGATGTGTGTGTGATGCCATAAGAGGAAAGGCATTCGGCGCTGCACGTCAATCAGCCAAGACAGAAATGTCAATTTTTGTGTTGGCGTACATCAGGCTTATGCTGAAATTATGACAGCACAAGGCTCATGGTTGAGTAGATAAAAAAAAGGGGGGGTGGGTGGGAGAACGTAGGCTTTCCTTGTGTTTGCACGCGCTCAGAGACGGTGTGGATTTCCCAGTCACAGAGAGAGACAACAAGAGTGAGCACAGTTGGAGTGGGTAGAGCAAGGGAGGTGGGGTGGCAGGCTGGTGTTAAACATAACAAAAGGGCCGGCAGAAGTGCTACGGGAGTGAAAAAGTGTGAGGCAGAGATGGCGAGGGATAAAGGGGAAGCAGGGATGAATAAATCAATAGTGCACGGCTGTGGAATGAAGGGCTGCTCGCTGCCAGTGCGTGATTGACACCTCACTGGGGTGCTGTTGCCGGGATGATGCTCATCCCCTCTTCCTGATCCTGACACCTCTCTGCACCGTCTACTTCCTCCTCCTCCTGCACCAGTGCACCCCGCTGGCCCCGGATGCACCCCTCCCTCCTAAAATCATTGCAGGTTGTTTCCTCCGACACCTCCTCTGTCTGCCTAATGGATCCCTCTACGCATGTTGTGTGCACAACCAGCACGCTCTGAGGTGCGCTCAAACACGCACGGTGCACATACAGTCACATACATGTACGCCACTTGAAGCTCCTGGGTGTTTCCCTCACTGCACTGTATCATTGTCAAACTGATCGGTTGGCTGCTCAAATAAATTGTTTTTCGGCTGTGATGAAAATTCATCCTTGGGGGAGACTACCAATAGTTTAGCTCAGCATAATGACTAAAAGCAGGGGGAAACCGCTAGTATGGTAAAAAATTATACTTTTACATTTTAAATTAGTAATTTAAAATTAATAATAATTAATAATAAGTAAACCTTGATCCTTGGCTTAACTACCTGAGAGGTTTTTTGTTTCTTGTTGTAATGATAATTTGTCTAATCTGGGTGGGTGTTCGGTGATTGGACTGGAATAAAAAGGTTTCTTGTTGTAATTCATATTTCAGCCACAAGAGGCCAAAGCGCAGCACAGCCAAGTTCTCAATACGACTGAAACTCTGAACACGAGGCACATGCTGTACTGTTCCTTAGCAGATTATGTAACATCGCTGCCATGTGGACGGTGCCTCACCTCCTTCTGCTCAATCACTGAAATAGCAACAAACCACAAAGACATTATGTTTTTTGAATAATAGTGTCTTTTACGTTGTTACCCTGGTAGGTACCAACTGTGTGTCACTGAGCCTTCGTCCTCTTTGCAGCCATGGGGTGGCTGGTTTTAACCCTGGGGCTTACTGCTTAGTTTATATGAATTTTATTAAAACTCAGCTTCTTAATATGAGCCTGAAAACTTTTATTTCACCTTACTCACAGGGATTTCACAGGTACCAAAAAAAACCTCTTCGGCTTCCTGTGGCTGTATCTAGTGTGCAACATCAAACAGAAAATAGGGCCAGAAACTTTTTTCATTTCTTTCTCTGTGCTTCTTATTTTATTTGTATACAGCCTTTGTAGCAGTTGAAAACTTTTTACAAATTGATCTTAAAAAACATCAGTTGTTTTATAGATAGATAGATAGATAGATAGATAGATAGATAGATAGATAGACAGACAGACAGACAGACAGACAGACAGACAGA
>JBAJHX010000071.1:0-12346 GCA_037176925.1 Amniataba percoides | reverse complement strand
CGGACAATTTAGATTAGCCAATTCACCTAATGCATGTCTTTGGATGGTGGGAGGAAGCCGGAGTACCCGGAGAGAACAATTAACATTAAAGTTGAATTTAATATGCTGTGTGTATATTATAGACATCATTATAGACCGTGTAGCATGAGAACAATTTTGATCGTTGTCTCATGTTTTGTTTTTTCGTGTTTTAGACGACGCTCCAAACCGATGAGATCAAGAATGTGCCTTGTGGAACGAGGTGAGACTTCATCATATTGATGTATTGGTTAAGGAATGGATATATTCATGAAAATGTTTATGTATTTCACCATTTTGTTTTTCTTTGCAGTGGCGGTGTGATGATCTATTTTGACAGGATAGAAGTTGTCAACATGCTTGTCCCTGTAGCAGGTACAAAATGCTCACTTTCCTTCATTGCACAAGTTCCTGATTTAGTTGAGTCATTTACCTGCCAGCTGCTTGGCATCACGATAACTGTTGCTTTGTTGATGTGCAGTGGTGGACATTGTGAGGAACTACACTGCTGATTATGACAAAACTCTAATTTTCAACAAGATTCACCACGAACTCAACCAGTTCTGCAGTGTACACACGCTACAGGAAGTGTACATCGAGTTGTTTGGTGAGTTTGGTTTGTTTGGTGATAGTATTTCTCCATCGTAATGCAACACATAGAGGGCAACTTGTTTGTTCATTCCCGAAATTCCTAAAGTGTGACACACAGCATGTTGCGTATTCAAACTGCTGCTGTTTTTGTCTTGCAGACATTATAGATGAGAACCTGAAGACTGCACTGCAGAAAGATCTTAATGTTATGGCACCTGGACTTACAATACAGGTATTCAAACATGCATGTAATTCAAGCACTGCAGTGACAGCTGGAAGAATCTGGTTTGCTCAAGGCTCCATTACGCTGGTTATAAAATAAGACAATTCCTGTTTGGAAAGGCTTTAGCTGGATTTATAATTGTGCATACTGGGGTTGTCATGGCGTAACTACAGAGCCTAAGCACATGCAAGCTCTTGTTTTGCCACTGAACAGTAGCTGAACACAGGAACTATGACTTGTCAGCTCGGGCTGCTTGATTTTTCTCCAACAAGTTCCCACTGATCATAATAAGTGGCGTCAGGATTAAGGAAACTGAAGAAAGACAAAGCAACCTTCTCATTTTCATTAACTCTGATCAAGCCAAGCCATTTATACTGCAAACGTTCTGTTTGTGATTGATGCTGTCACTGCGCATAAAAGATCATAAACACTACTGTGCTGTGGGGAAACAAGATAAAGCACAGTATGACTTCCTGAATAAGTCTTCTTATCAGTCTTCAAATGTATAGACTCAGTTGCTTTTTCTTTCTCTTTTTCTTCTGCGCTGTTTCAACGTCCTAATGAAGGCAGTCCGTGTTACCAAGCCAAAGATCCCAGAGGCGATCAGGAGGAACTTTGAACTCATGTAAGTTTGTAAATCTCTACTTAGTAGCGCAGTCTTGGTGCATGTTTCTAATTCTTGCCTGTTACCCACCCACTCAGTTCACATCTGACCACGCAGACAGAAAAATATTTGCAAGAATGTTTTTTTTTCCCCTTTTTGCGCGTGTGGATGTATGCAGGGAAGCGGAGAAGACGCGTCTCTTGATAACAGCCCAGACTCAGAAAGTAGTGGAAAAGGAAGCAGAGACTGAAAGGAAAAAGGCCATCATTGGTAAATGTTGTGGTTATTTTACCGTAAAGCTGCCAGCTAGGTTTACATTTGCATCATTTTTGTGGGTTCCTTCTTTTTTAGTCACTCATGTGTGAACAGCATTCTGTACAGATGTTAAAGCTCACATCTGCTGTCTGCCTGTCTGTCTGTCCGTCCCGCAGAGGCCCAGAAAGTGGCCCAGGTAGCAGAGATCCAGTTCCAACAGAAGGTGATGGAGAAAGAGACGGAGAAGAGGATCTCTGAAATAGAAGGTGGGCCACCCCCTCTCAGTTCTGCTCCCGTGATGGATTTGTGTGTTTCTTTATGCAGTGGCTTCTGGTAAACTGGTCTGTCGAGTGTCTGTCTCATTCAACAATGTCTCGCTGTTTTTCAGACGCTGCCTTCCTGGCCAGGGAGAAAGCCAAGGCTGATGCAGAATATTACACTGCTGCCAAGTTTGCTGAAGCAAACAGGGTAAAAAATGTTGCTTTATACATAAACACACAAACAACAGCTAATCTAACATCAAATCACAAAATATTAATGTTATCAACTACTTCCACTCCAAATTTCCCCTTTTTTGGAAACTAGATCATCCACGGTAGAGCCAGAAACAATATTAGATTTTTTTTTCTTTTTTTTTTTGCCATGCATGAAGAATTATAATGATCTAATCCTCACATACTGATGTCTTTTTCCCACATCTTTACAGTTGAAGTTAACCCCTGAGTACCTTGAGCTGATGAAGTACCAGGCTATAGCAGGCAACAGTAAGATCTACTTTGGCCAGGACATCCCCAACATGTTTGTGGAGGGAAGCAACAGCCCCCCAAAGTCTGCACGTGCCGCTAATCTGCCCAGTGTTCAACCAGACCCTAAATCGAAGGCAGATGGGCAGTGAGTCTACATCTCTGCCTCTGTGCAGGCCAGGAGAGGCCGACCTGGACTGAACTGAAGAGGATGGGTGGGATAGCTTTGCTGCTAGTATGGCGAACAACACACTTCAGTCTTAAATCTAAAATGGCAAAGAAGGACAAGCGGAAGTGAGAGTTAGGAAAGATAAAAGGGAATTTTTTTTCTTACCTTCCACTCTTTGGCAAAAGACAAGTTTTACGAATGAGAATGATGCCATAGTTAAAAATCAAAAGCATAATTAATGCTTATGCCTGGGAAGGCGACAGCAAGTAGTCGCCCTAATTTACATGTGCTTGCAACCAGTGCAGTGTTTAACTTTGCTGATGGATCTGCATTAATTTTGGGGGGGCTGGGGGGTTGGGGTTTGTATGCAAAAGGAGTGATTTCTTTTTTTTCCTTTTTTTTTTTTGTAAGGCAAATTAATCAGAGTTTTGTAGAATCAATTTCTGGTTGAGCTGAACTGGAATCTTGACAGGTGACACTAATTAAAAGTGGGGCCGGTTTTGCGTCAAGTGTGCGTCGTGGGTGGGTCATCTCTGTGCCATCTTCTCTTACACTAAATCACTAGCTGGCACTTCTCTCTCAATATGAGTCAGTGCGAGGACTGTTTGGCCGAACCTCCATATGAAATGCTGCCCGCGGATGAACTTAAAATAGTTGTGACAGCTTATATACGGCAGACGAACACATGTGGGTACTTCGGCACGAGAAGCACGCCTACATTTCCAGTAAGTCATACACTCATGAAAACAGCTGTGAAAGATTTTTTTAAATGATTCTATAAATAAGTGGCCTGACTTTGTTAAATTTTCACCTGAGCCTGCATTAAGTTAGATACTCTTCTACACATACTCAAGTTTTTGAAGTTGGAGGGCTGTCATCATGTGTTCAGTTTCTATAGTTAATATACTGTGGTGTCAGATTGGTAGTAATATAGTCTGTTTTCTGTTAGTTTGGTGGTAGTTATTAGTTGTGGGTGAGAATGCAGCCGCAGAAAGACTTGAGATGCTGCAGTGAGACCTGCTGCGAGACTGAGACAGCAGGTTTTATTGTTGCTAAAATGAAATCTGTTTTCCTCTTCTAAAAACTAATTCAAGCCGAGTGATTAAAACAAATTAATATAACGGGAGCATAATGGTAAAGCAGTTGGATAATAGTGCCACTGGAGGAAGTTGTGATTTGTTGTCAAGAAGTCTGATTTTCTTTTTTCCTCCATCTGGTTTTGATTATCAGGGCTGTGCATGTGGAAGTTTATAGTGGCTTAATTCAGATGATTATAATAGTAGTGCCTGCGATTGAATGCCAACTCTGTTGTTGTATGGTTTATGCACAAGTGGTTGAAATGTAAATCCTCAGGAAACTGACTTTTATTTTGTTAAAACAGCTGCTCATTGTTGGACGTGCACTCATCAAAAGTCAAAATTGTGAATTGCACCAGAAAAAATACAAAAAAAAAAGGCATGTATGTTAAAATCTGTCAGTTGAGTCTGGTGATACACGAGTTCGAACGGTGACATGAAATGAGAAAACGATTTGATTTGATGATAAGAAAAGCCGTGATTTCAATTGTCTAAAAAAAAACACCACCTTCAACTAGAATCAAAATTCGTGAGCTCTGCAAACATTTAAGGTAACATTTTAACTGCACCATCTTACAGTAGGTGTCAGACATTGGCTATCATGATGTTGGCCTGTCAAAGTAGAACTATTGCAAACAGAAGCTCCTTTCCTCCATCAATGTTAACATTTTTCTGTAATTCATGGACTGCACAGCTTTTCAGTCTTGACTAAACAAGATGATTTGAAAGCTTTAAACAGCAACATGACCCCTACGCCGCTCCCAATACTAAGTAACTTACACTGAGTGAGAATTTGTTTAACCTTTGATTGTTTAATTTTTTTATGGTCTCATGAGCTCCAGTACCACACAATAACCTGCTTTGTCCTATTCAAAG
Source organism: Amniataba percoides (assembly GCA_037176925.1). NCBI lineage: Eukaryota > Metazoa > Chordata > Actinopteri > Centrarchiformes > Terapontidae > Amniataba > Amniataba percoides. The sequence continues at coordinate 7,791 of JBAJHX010000071.1, read as the reverse complement.
ATAAATGTTGATTAATGCTTAGGCTTAAACAAGATGCAAGTTGGTGCTAGATTTTATTGTGTTTAAGATTTTCGTTCAGCTCTTTGTCTGAGAAGCATGGAAATACTTCCACTATTCATTATTCAAGCCTTAACTTAGAAATGGGTTAGCTCCAGACTTAAAGAGTCAGTGATTCTTATGAACTAAGAAGCTTCTTTGAACCGAACTGTGAGACTACTTAGAGCTTGGACGTACGTACGGTACTGTGCGGCCTCATCATAGACTCTAGCTGAGAAAGACACAACTAGCAGTGGATGTTATTCGTGTTTGGAAGATGTCATGATGTTTACTTGACCTCTGAATAACAGTTAAAGGCTGGACTCTTAGATTGCTTTGGTGGTGGGTTCAATTTAAGATGCAACAGAGGGGTTTGAATCGCTCATGAAGAAATTCTTTTTTTTTTTTTGTCAATATTTTGTACAACATGTGAAAATCAAACATTGTCTCCTTGTTTTAAAAGGTTTATATGCAAAAAAATGTTTTCAAGTTTTGACAATGTTCTTATGTATAATAAAGCCTATTTTGGTACGTCTTCTCTCTGTGCTGATTTGTGTGTGGACAGCGTAATACACTTGGACGCCAGCAGGAGGGGAGCTAACATCATGTTTGATACTGAGTACTGTGGTTCGATCACACAGTCCCTTAAGACAGATCTTTGCCAAATGGCGATTGAAAGACAAATGATCAGTTTAACAAAGCGAACTGGGAGAATGAAGACAAAATATAGGCTGATAAGTTAGTCAGCATGAAATATGTTGAGAGAAATATAAACAGCATTACAAAGGAGGGTTTGTGAATGTGTAAAAAAGATTAAATCTGCTGTGAGGTTACACAAAGACTGAGATAAAACATTGTTAACATCTGACTGCTGATTTTAAAGAGGAAAATTATGCAAAACTCAAAGGTTCCCCACTCTGTGGGACACTTGAACTACACATGCACAAATACTGAACTTTGGATTTCAGATTTAGCCCAGCTCTTACTGTTTGTAAAGCTACAAAAGTTTTCTATAAATTCACAAACTAATATGTCTTATGTACATGTTTTTGGGTTAATGTGCTAACTTTAAAGTTATGTCTAAATGTTACTTCAGAAGCTCAAATCTTTTGAGTCCACAGAGAATCACTTTTGTTTGGATTCCACCAAATCCCTAAATAGAAAAAGTGAGACTTCAGTAATGTGCATGTGTTGGCTTGTCACTTATTAGGACGTCTGGGTGGCCGTGGCAACACGAGCGTGATTCATTTAACAGTTAGTGAATATACATACGCAATCCATCACATAGTCCCTGTTGTTCTAGCCCACTAAATGTGTTGTAAACATTATAAAAACAGAGATGTGCCTGTTGAGTTTGTAAAATGGTCATCCCGAGAGACTGACTCTAAACCTCAAGTCCTGCCCTCAGCAAGGCCAGTCAGCTGTTCACAAAGGCTTTCCAGGAAGCATTTAAAGAGTGTGTGTGTGTGTGTGTGTGTGTGTGAGCACGTGTGACCACTGCCTGAATGACTAGATGAGGGATAGCTTCCTCTTGTGACCTCTCTCGGTCCGGACAGAGCTCTCTGGTATCCTTTTCACAGCCAAACCCATCAGTCTTTTTTCTCTCTGAGGGAGTGTGTTTAGTTTTCGTCTGGCCCCGGATCTGTTTTTTTTCCTGATGTCTGGATTTGTGAGAAATACAATCATAAAGCATGTTTGTGAGTGTAAATAAACTTCACTCATCCCTATCTTGTTTATTTAACTGAGGAGAGGTTTTTTTTTTTTTGTGGGTGTCTGCGCTCATTTTTTGATGGGTGGTCTGATTTGGTGTCAGAGGTGCAGGGAGTTTAAAGCCGTCCCCTCACAGGAAGTGGGGTCAAGGTTAGGTTTGCTTCTTCCTGGATGAGCCAGCGTTTCTCTTTCCTTCCTTTTGGCCCTGATCATCAGATCCTGCATGATCTGTCTGGCCTTGACTCCTCCCTGGATCTGTGCTTCCCCAGAGACGCAAGGGCGTGGTCCCTCATCTCAGTCCAGGCCTCTAAATCCAGTCCCCTAACAGCAGTGTGATACTGAATATGATTCATCAGCGGCAGTCATCATCAATAGCTGCTCTGTTCTGCAGTCTTCTCCTGCATTCCTAACCTGTGTGTGTTGGTGCAATATCCACACAGACGCAAAGAGCTTCAGCTTTGCTTTTATCATCATTATTCAAGTCTGTTGTACGACTTAGGCTCCAAACCTTTCTGTGTTGCATGTTTCGATGAATGTATTTGTGCTTTGGTCCTGTTTATTCTCCTGTTGTAGATCATTAGTCTGCCTTTAAAGGGGAACTCCTCAATCTGGCACATAAAAGCCAGGTTACTCATCATAAGAAGAACGACTCAGCCCTGTGAGACATTTACTGTACGTTTGTGTTGTGTTATCTTTTACGTGGCTCTGAAAGGACCTTTCTTCTCAGGAAACAACCCTGATGATGTTATTAGGGCTGCTTTGAGTTAAGGTTTGGTCACACCGTGTTAAACTGCTGACCTTTGAGGGAATGGACAGTCTAAAATGGATAATGTAGCTGATTAGACAATTTTATTTAACTCTGCATTTGGAGTATAGAATTCCCCACAAGAGAGAAGTAGTTTGCAGACAATCAAAGCACATAAGTTAATGGTAGAAAAAATGTCTTTTGATTAAACCACATGAACTTAGCAACCGAGCTTCCATCTACAATAAAACTCTTTACTGAAAGATTTAAAATCCTGAGAACGCGATGCCAACAAAGAGCTCAGAGGAGACAAAGAGAAAGAAGATAAGAGAGCTTATCTGACATATTAGCACTAGCATGTCTTGGCTGGCTAGCATGTTAGTCAGTTGCATTGTGGGAATATCAGTAGTCAGTGTTTGTGGAGCCTGACTCACACTATCTGGACTAAAACTCAGGATATCTCTGCCTCTGTTCCTTCAGTTTTGGCTGTTCTCTTTTCCAACAGTGTCTTGCTGTCTCTTGTTGAATCCTCATTATTATGAGAGTTAATTCTTTGTATGAATGTGTTTGTTTATTTGTTTAGTGTGAAAACTTTTTTTGACTGCATCTGTTCAATAATTTAGTACAGAGCAAATCTAACTCTACAGAAGCAGAGAAAACTCAAAAAATGAGGTGGTTTATTTGAGCCGATTTCAGCCTTCAGCATCATTTTTCATTCACAGTCATTATCCATACGGTAAATATCCTTTTAATACTTAACCAATGTCACATTAAAATGAGATCTGTTATCTCAAGATAATAAAATAATTAACTTGTGATCTTGAGATAATTAAAAACATGCAAGCATGGCTGTTCTCAGCTTCCATAGTAATCAGTATGGACTGAGGTCTTCTACCAACATAATGTAAAGCATAATGTTAACCTAAGGTTTCCTCATTTTTGCAGTACTACAGTATAATGTGTGGTTTTATACTCAGTATAAATACATTTTATTCTACAGCTTGGCTTCTTTGAAATCCAATGATAAGAATACTATATTTGGATTTGTTAGATTGAATGTTTTCTTGTTTTTGTTTTTCACACTTGGGGGAGATGTCAGAAAGTTAAGAATAAACATTAAACAATGTGAAATTTGTACCTCAGTGTTTTATTGCCTCAAGTTTGTTTATGGTGATTGATTAGGTGCTATGAAGGTGATCAACATAACAGAACTCAGCCACAGCAGTTTGCAGCCGGAGAAGATCAGCTGCTCCTGATACAGCTCAGCAAGACCAAAGACAACACAGGGTCAGACAAACACAAATGGACTCATAGTGGCCTTAGTCTGATGTAAAAGGACAACATGCTCATCCCCATCTTACTGCCATGAAATGATACTCGATCTATGTTGTGAAAGTGATGACTTTGTATTCCACAGAATGCTGCGAATCTTTCACTATATTTGGTCATCCTGTCAGCTTTACCACACAGGAACTTCACTGAAGACTTCATGGAAAATTGATAATGCGACTTTAACACCTGGAAGGAAATGACAGTGCTTGTAGTTTCGATTGCACACGGTAGTTTCTGTCAATGCTTCTAATCTGTGCTCATCTTATTTGCTACTCTGCTCACTTTCAAAGAGACATGTCTGATAAGTTAAAGTGGTTTGTTGATTTACTGAGGGCTTCGCTGTCAGAAGTCGCGGTCTGTGTAGAGGAACAGAAGGTCAAAGCAGACCATAGATACATAAACACTATAAAAACTCTTTCCACACACTGAAACATCTCAAATTCTCACAAAACAAGCTGATTAACTATCAACAGTTTAAACATAAAAAAGATTAAGATCAAGAAAAGAATGATATGTTATATCTTAATTATATCTATATCTCTAATATAGAGCAGGCTGTTATTATGTTGTGATATTAAAATGTCAAAATGTCCAATTACAGAACCAACCTTTTGAACAATGTGATCTTTTAATATTATACTGGAATTAAGTAAGTGTTGCTTGTATCAGCATTTACTCATTGTGAATGGTTTAACCAATGAAAATGGGAAAGAAATGACCAAACCCCCTGCTCATCACAAAAACACACTTTGCACTTTACTTTAGACAGCATGAAAACACACCTGTGGTCCCAGTGGTGAACAACACATACATAGAACAACGATCTTCCTTTGCCTTGACTAAAATCTCTTTGTGTGTTGCATGTCTGACATGTTTTTGGTGTGTAGGTTTGTGTTGTGTTATCAGTGTGTATTGCCTTTTGCTTTGTATGTCTCCAGATGCTGTGTCAGATCTTCAATGCGCATGTCCTTCAATCGAACCAGGTGCTCCAACCTACTCACCTTCATCTGCAGGATCTACACACACACACACAAGGAGGCACAAGGATGCGGTTAAACTAGGGGCAGCTTAATATTAAAATAGTGTGTTTTTGCACTGATGTAAACTTCCTTAAGTGGTAAAGGGAAGTGTGGCTCATTTGTGAGATCACTCAACCTCTTTCTTAACATGTAGATGTGGCTACAGACAGAGAAAGAAAAGAAAGAGTTACGTCCGGTGAACAGATTCTGACTCACTGACCACTGCTGACATGGCACATGACGCATGTATCACACACACACTTAAACCTTTCTCTCTCTCTCTCTCTCTCTCTCTCTCTCTCTCTCTTTCTCTCTGTGTGTCTCTCTCTCTCTTTCTCTCTCTCTCTCTCTCTCTCTCTCTCTTGGTGTCTCTCTCTCACACACACACACATACAGACACACATCTGTAACAATATTACAGGTGGTATGTGTGTATGACAAAGCTCTTCCCCTACAGGATTTCAAAAAGATTATTTTGTTTGCAGATGTTGTACCAGTCAGCCCAGTCTTTCCTGGAAGAAAGTCTGTGTGTGTGTGTGTGTGTGTGTGTGTGTGTGTGTGTGTGTGTACCTCCACAGTCTCCTGCAAAGCCATGATGGTTTGCTCCTTTTCCTGCAGGATTAGCTGAAGAGTAGGGTCCATGTCTGAGTAAAGCTGCACTGCGTGGTGCTCTGATTTCCTACAATAAAGAAGCAAGAGAAACATCATTATTATTATGAACACTGAAACTGATTCATTTAATTCCTATGAAAAGCAACATTTTGGTCCTACCTGTTCTTAAGTTTGTTCTTTTCACCTTTCTTCATGTCTTCCCCTGCTAGCTGAGCCAGAAGTTTTGCTTCAGTCTGATGGATATCTAAAGAAAATAAAACAATGTTTTTCCAACTATAATGTGAACATAACACAGTGACTAAAAACCCTCAAAACAGTTGTTAGAAACCTGTAGGAGTTCATCCAATACATTTACTGGACAAAACTAGGGTAAAGGGGAGAGGATGGGAGACATATACATGATGTCTGTGACCAGAAAGAGGGAGGAACATAGAAGATTAGAACATGAAGAAAGAGAAAAATGAGGAGGCCTTTAAGTTCTGCAGAGCTGAGCTCAGGGCAGTGATAATGGCCATCTGGTGATGTTGGGAGTTGATATGAGGACCTGAGCTGATTGTTGGTGGGGTGTAGATGGAAGAGGAAAGAGCAGAGGGAGGAGGTGCAGGCCTGGCGTTACAAACTGGTTTCAGGGACAGATGAGGTGTTGGAAAAGGAAGAGAGATAAAAAGGTTGTCCGTAATCAGTCCCCTCTGATGCCGTTAGATTTAGGAATGCCTGTTCTCTGTGTGGTCGCTGCTATTTGTGGGACAGATTAGCATTAACTGAGAGTTGTTAGCAGGGCACAAACACTGACTGTATCAGGGCAGGCAAGAAAAGGCAGGAAGCAGATAAGATTTTGGAAAAACCTCATTTCACAGCAGTCACCAAACAACCATCCTAAACACAAAAAACATGCCAGTGTGTCTTTAATATGCTGATTTTGTATTTGTGAGGTGACCAGTAGATTCAGCATAATTAAAAACTGCCTAAAATTACACAAACTTCCCTCCCCCATGCTAAAAATGGCAACAGTTGGACTGTATAGCTTCAGTCAGGGTTACAGACTGACTGTGTCAGCTAATATCCTCCACAAATCTTCAACGTAAAGTTATATTCTGCACATGGCATGAGGTCAAATGTAGTCATTGTTTCCTTGTTAATTCAGCAGTCTCAGTTTCTGTATTCCTATTTCTCTATTCCACAAACTCAGCCGCTGCAGCAACGTCTCGTTGTAACTTCTAAATAAACCTTTATTGTCATCCTGTCATGTGAAGCAAGGACAAATACGATAGAAGATGTTTCAGTCAGAGATTTAAAGTTTTCGCAAATGTGTGTACCTGTATGAGGTTTGTCCTGATTCCTGGTGTCATAGTACTCCAAATCCTAAGATAGAAATAAAAAAATGTTCAAAATGTGGTTATTTTTCTTTTTGGAAAATAGCTAGATATCAGCTCTTAAATTAAACTCTTTTTGTTAAGCTATTTTTGTTGTTTTCATTGTATTTGTCCAAACAAATGTACCTTTATTTGTACCAGGCATTAAAATGAACAAGAAATTGAAGAAAACAAGGTTGGCCTAATAATTTTTCCATGAGTGTAGATGAGAGGGGAACATAGCGTTTAACAGCATTCAAATAGAGAAAAAGAGACAAACATACATAAACATACAGCACACACCAGTATATTCTCTGTAGTGTGCTCCAGTTTCTTATCTATCTTCTCCCTGAGGGCGCTCAGCACAGTCTCTATCACTCCTGCAGTGCTCAGTACAATCTTCCTCACTGTCTCCTCGGGGACGTGAAAGTTCAACTTGGAAAACACCTTCCTATCCACAGGAAAAATAAATAAATGAGAGAAAGAAATAAACACAGATGTTTCTAATTGATTCTAAGTGAGAGGAGGAATGGCATCTAGAAAGTGATTTGACTGATGATGCACAGTGACGTTAAACACCCATAGGGGCTTGTGTGTTTACAGTGAAGACCCATAACCGTGTAGCTGGCTGTGTGCCACATCAGTGGCCGAGAATGAGAGGATGAGTGGGTGTGTATTGGATTTGTCCTCATGACCAAATGCAGAGCTCAACAAATGCTTTGCCTCAGTGTTTGAGGCAAGCATTTTACTAAAGAGCCATTGTCATTTGGATTAAGACATATCAGCTGTGAGTTTATGGCATATTAACTGGGGTGTGGCACAGGCCATCCCTGAAATCTGATTGGCCACCCCAGATGCCAGCCATTATCCCAAAATGTGATCGGTTATCTGACTGGGTAGCATGGGCAGTTTATTCATACAGGCGATTGGGCGACGCACCACATACGGGGGAAAATGAGGGATTTTTTTTTCTTTTGTATTCTTA
>JBAJHX010000069.1:0-12537 GCA_037176925.1 Amniataba percoides | reverse complement strand
GTGTGTGTGTGTGTGTGTGTGTGTGTGTGTGTGTGTGTGTGTGTGTGTGTGTGTGTGTGTGTGTGTGTGTGCGCGTGAGCGAGTGAGTGCGTGCGTGCGTGTGTGCATGTCTGTGTGTTACCAAAGTCTGGCTCTCCACCAGGGTGACCTCGGCCCAGAAGTTAGAGATGGACATAGCGATGGTTTTCCCATTGAAGCCATCTGAGGGATTCCCCATTAATCCAACCCTGTGAGTCATCACATCATTGGGAATGAATTCTTACAGTGTGTGTGTGTCTGTTATTCAAGCAAGTTCAGACAGAGAAAGGGGCTTTTATTTGCACGCTGGAAAAAACACCGTAATCTGAGCAAAAGTCAAACAAAGAGGAGTGAGAAGGATGTGTTTTGCTCTTTTTTCTTACCTGGCATATGATCTGCATGTGATTGGTTTAGCAGGAGTGTCTTGTTGCTTGGTGGAGTAGTGGGTGAGCCACTTGGTGTAGTCTGACAGGCCCTGAGATGTTAAAGAAGAGGCACGTTATTACAGCTGGAGTTTTAAATATCCAGATCTACTCACTGCTCTGGTTAGATTCGACTTATCCACCTCTATCACAGGAGTTGCTTGTCATCTTTTCCATTTAGCACCGTGACCTCAGATTCTTTACTCTGAACTGACAGTAACACTAGAAGACATTTAGGACTGAGTGCCCAGTTTGCAGACGATGTCACATTACATGATATCTGGGTAATGACAGCACTCAATCTTTAAAATATTTAGTTGTTCACTGAAATATTTAAATCTTCCCTCTCCCTGCTACCTACAAAACTGCTCAGCACAGTTTGAACTCACTGCAATGCATTTTGCTTTGAAAGTTAAAGGGGAACTGTGTGTAAAGGCGTCAGTCAGTCTGAACTATATTACACACTACCAGCATCACACATACAAGCCTCTCACTGAACTGTCAGTGGGCGAGTTGCATGGGTGGCAGTACAGGTACCCTCCAACCTTAAAACATTGCTGATAAAGTGATTTAAGGATACAAACCACTTGTCCGATGAGCTGGAAGCCGGTGGGAAGCTTCATCCCGAACACGTCGAGCTGCTTCTCATTAATGAGCCACTCCTGAAGAGGAAGGAGCCGTAAAAGTGACTGTTCATTGATGCTGGTGCACTGATGTCATTTGGGTTTGGTGAAGTAGGATTATGTATACTGAAAGTGTTTATCTTGTTTTATCATCATAATGAAGTGCAAAGTCAAAGCATAACTTGCCACTCATGTTCAGATTAAACTGAAATCACATGAGGGCAGGAATTAGACTCAGTCTTCTCCACTGAACACGATCATTTGTCTGATGACTTGTGTAAGAAGTTATACAGCAGACATGGCACCAGTGGTTGATTTGGTTTGAAAGGGATAATTCAAAGCTTCTGGGTGTACGTCCATATTGCATGATGTAGCTAGAACACAAAGACATAACACTCATTGGATGAGCACTGACCCAGAATCGTCCGAAGCTCCTGTCTGTGGCTTGAGGCTGCAGGCTGAGGAAGTCAGACAGGTAGGACAGCGTGTCTCTCTGAATGCAGTAAAACACCACGCTGGCCAGCCGCGATCCCGTCACCCCCTCCCGTGGTTTCTCCAAGAAGCGTGTTATCCTGATTCATGAAAGCACAACAGGTTAAATTCTAATCTTCAACACAGTGACATGACAACTTTTATGCCAGTTTTTAAAACGCTGCACACAAAAGTACTTCTCAGTGCTGCTGTTACAGCATGTTGTGCATTATGGGACTGAAAAGATAAAAATGTCTCACCTGTGGGTGTCAGGGCAAACCTCCACGATGCCCCTGGAGCTGCTTTTCTCACCCTCTTCCAGCTCGTAGTATATGATCAGCTCTCCGGGCTGCAGCACAGACACAGAGATGGACAACGTGCTCAGGACTTCACCCCCACAAAAGGTGAAACAATTATCTTTCATTTTAGATACTTTCACATTTCTTCTGAACTTTACAGAGGACAATTATATGATAAATCTCCTTTGTGCACCTTTGATGCTGTGGGTTTATATCCGCTAAAATGATGTCAATACACTACAAGCATGAGGTCCTGGTGCACATTTGTATTGTATTAAATCTCACCTTTGACCTGAAGAAGCGGATAACTTGAGCAATGTCAAAGTTCTGGTCCGCACACAGCATGTCCCCTGCAATCTGCTGACACACAAAGAAAATCTTCAGTGTGTGACAGATGTTCATGAAGTCCTGACAGAGTCCACACCAACACAGCGACATGTATCTGAGTTGTGTGGATGAACATCCTCTAACAGTAACAACAGACAGATCCATCGTACCACCATGATGTCGTCCTGCAGCTTGCGGCTGCGTATGGCCAGCTGAAGGTCTGCCACGGCCCCGAGGCGATCCTCCAGCGTAGTGCTGCCATCATTTATCACGTTCTCCACAGGGAAGTCATTGGCTGTGGCCCAGCGCTCGTAGTGCTTATACCTGGTGAGGAGAATAAGAGGAGAATAACAGTCACTTTGATGAGAAACTGTAACAAGACAGCTGAGTGAACACCAGCTGAGTGCGCAGGTTGAACTCACTTGTCTGCATTAGTGACCAGATACACCTCTGTGAACAACTGTCGCCTGGAGAGAAAGATGCAATCAGAAGCTGTTAAAAAAAGACGACCCAAGTTTTAATCAGAAATGAGGCCTGTTTCTGGTGGGGCTCTATTCAGTCACGCACATGTTGACAGTTTCCCACCAAAAGTCAAGGATCTTCCGCCCTCCGGTGCCAGGAAGTAGGGCCTTTGGTATCCCAGTCAAGTGGCAGTACAGGCCGGTGTCATCGTTCTGTGAGAGGACACAGCTGGACTCAAATACAGGTTACATATCACCATGTTAGCAAACATACTTTTTGTTACACAACATGATTTTGAATTTAAGCCTCACATCTGATTTATTCTATATCAACAACACACTGGGATAGAGAGTCTGAGGCTCTCTTATTTGGATTTATACGTCAGTCAGTCAACATCAGACCTCCATGCTCAGTGTAGGTGAGTTACTGCAAAATATCTATGCCCAGTCTGGGATTAGCTAGTAATTAATGCCAAATAAGGCTACTGGCAACATTGATTTCAGACTGAGGATTGCTGTTGGACTCTCAGGTGCTCCTGAACACACCACGCCCCCTTCAGAGGAGGGGGGGCATCACAGACTTGATGAAAAGAAAAAGCTCCACCCTGCTGTGTCTGTCTCAGTGAAGGTTATACCGGTCAAAAGTGTTGAAAGCTGCCATGTTAACGATTACATTATCTTTAATACATTGGCACATACAAGTCGTGGCAGGCATAAACAAAAGCCATTTATTTCACAAAACCTCAACTGCTCAGTGGTCGGTAGGGGGCAGTAAAACCTGTGTGAACCGATGAGAAAACGTAACCTTTTAAAACTATGGCGTATGTGATGTTTCAAATGAAAGCCGAATGCACCGGTGAATCCTCACGATGCTGTAAATGTGCCAAGTGAAGTAACATGTTTACTTTAGCAGTGACGCAAATAGCGCAAAGGTAAAATGCCCGATTCTTCAGTGCAGTCCGGCACTGCTGTGGGTCGCTTCACTGCTACTGCGAACTTTGCCCTGCCGTGTTCCTGCCACCTTTCTGCTGCTACAAATGAGCGACTTACCTTAATTTGCGTCTCTAAGACGGTGCCGTGGCCGGCTACCAGCAGTATACAGATCATTGGTGAAACCGTCGTTTGCTCTCACCTCCCTCAAGTCTGTATAAAGAGTGCAGGGTTGACAAATGTATACGGTGCCTGCGAGAGCTTAATTTTCCCAGCGCCAATAAAGTAGCCTGCTTCCGTAAGGGACCTTCAAAATAAAAGATGCGCAACATACATTAAGATACAGATAACTTATGTTGCCACAATCTCTACCCATGGCTAAGATACAAAAAACAAGTCTGTTCTACAGTTTTAACCAATTCTACCAACTTTAATAAAGACAACTGAACGTGGCTAATAACATACAGTTTACTGTTCGAGTTTTTTATTATAAAGACATACATAGCCTACCTACAATGCAATGTTTAACAACCCCTGTTTATTTAGTTAGTTACATTGTTGCAATGCAATTATTGTCCCCAGTGAGGTCTCATGAAACATACAAAAATACAAAGCAAAATACTCATACTATGGGCTGGTGACAAACTTGGTATCAACTGGTCAATGTGGTATTGATAAAAAGATGAAAATAGGTCAAAGCATGAATACAATGTTTTTCCGAGACTTTAACATGAGTGCATTTGATACAGAGAAGCAGAGTACTGCAGAGGTGAAGAGACAGAAAAAGACATGAGTTGTTGGTCATGTTCAGAGCTTACTGTACTGGAGATTAATGAACAATCATAATGTTTGTGGGGGAAGGCATTTAACACGGGCTTTGTTTAAACTGATTTCACTGCTGAAACTCAACTTGATGTTTAAATGTTCCTCTCTTTTCAGATGCATCATCTTATTACGACTGGGCTGTATTCACCAGGCAAGAAATTTACATGTTGTAAAAAGCTTCAGAGATAATATTCAAGGGTGTCATGTAGCAAAGAAGCTGGATTTGAATATTAATAGCAATATTCAGTTATTTCGCCTTAGTTCATGCACACTCAATCACAAATAAAGTATCTCAAAGCATTTCAAGTACTCTTTTGGCCCATACGCGGTCGTCCTTAAATGCCCGTTGGAGACAGGCTTCTCACTGCGGGTCTGTGCTGGATGATCCCACAATGCCGTGCTGTCGCAGCAGGTTCCTCAGGATCTGATTCTTGGACTTCCAGTCTTCCACCTGAACAGCAGCCACAAAGATAATACAGGAGTAATGAACTCATGATGACTCGTCAGCTGACTTATGACTGTCTATCAGGAATGAACATGGCTGAGTCAAGTTTAGATGTGGAGAAATAGATAACGCCATTGAACTAGTAATTTTATCAGGCTGTAGATGACATCAACATGCTTTATAAGTGTGATACCCTCACTTTCAAAAGACAAATCAAAAGGCAAGATTAGAAGGCAACAATTACAATATTACAAACATATAAACATTCCTAGAGTGGTTGCAGATTTGCCCAGAAATGTGTGTCAGTATATGTATTTGTAAAATCACAAATGCAATAAATCCAGTAGACTCTCTAAACCTCACCTGTGGAGTTTTAAGGGAAAATAAATGCCCAAAAACATTCCCACTTCCACTGCCTGTGTTCATTTGTTCACTTCAGCTTTGACACCACAGTAATGGTGGAGGCCAAAGAGCAGAACACATGAATGTAGTTAGCCAACTTTGTGGTAAATGTTGTTTAACTAACAAAATTCAAAGGAAAATGCATTACAGTCCCTTTTTTCTACTGGATTGGGAATAATTTAAATGGCAAACACATCAAATCATGATCAGTGGCTACAAGTAATGACACTTGACAGCTTTAGTCCCAAAATCTGTGAAACACATGCAGACATACCTCCTGTCTCAGTAGCTGGTTGTCAATCCGGAGACGATCAAGAGCGCCGATGTCTTCCCCCAGCTTCAGGTTGCTCTGTCGCAGTTCCTTGATGTACTCGCAGGCTTTGGACAAGATTCCTCCTTTACTCTGAGACAGAACACAGAACAACTCTGAAACTGCTTCTGTTTTTCTTTTTTTTTTTAACTATGTGAAGTTGGACCTTTTGCTAGAAACTGAGTTGGCCTCTACATACCTCTCAATGCTGGACTACTTACTTAACAGTTATCCTTTATATGTAGCAGTTATATTCTATTTTGACTTGGGTAATGAAAATAATTATTTAAGTCTTAACCAGGATTTCACAACTTTCTGTGCACCCTCAGACAGCCTAAGCCCAGTCTGCCAGTAAAACCAGAGTGCAGTGTGAGTCTGAGCTGGACTCACCTGTCCTGTCTTGGTGTAGTCGATGTTACAGTCTGGGATGGTCTTTGATAGCTGCACAATCCAGTTGTTGATCTTGTCCCTGCGCCGGCGCTCAACTGTTGGAATAAAATCTGGATTTCAAACCTGCTCAGATGTATGTAGTGAAGCACAGCTCCAGTTTCTCACATTAGATGTGAGCACCTACCTTCATTGTGCTGGGCTCGCCGTTTCTCATCCCTTGAGGCCCGAGGAGCCTCTTGTTTTCTACAGATCAGAACAAAGACATTAAATCGGCTCCAGCAGCTGGATGTAGAAAACTTTCTACATTTAGCTGAAACTGATAACTTCTAATTTGATGTAACAATGCCATAGTTCTATTAAATTCTGATGTAATTACGCTATGTACGGCTGAGTGCGAGGTGCGATTGTCCTTTGATTGGAACCCGTCAAAACTTCCTGGGGTGACATCATCACATAAAGCTGCCCTGTGAACAAAAGCTTACTGTCAGCTGCATGGATAAGTAAACATCAGATATTTTATAATGAGCACCTTAAAGAATTCATATACTGTGAAGTTAGAAGACCCTCCCATTTCTTCGCCAAAGTTTAAAAAGCTACATTTCTACATTTTCTTGTTTTTGATTTTACAAAGCCAGTGCCAAAGCAAGATGATAACATTTAGCGTGTGCATGCTTTGGCATTGTTATGTGTCTTAAGTATGGGCAGGAATTACCTGTGGGTGTGGTCTGGCCCAGCAGTGTGTCAGAAGCCTGCACTGTGGTCACCATCGTGCCAGTGGTGGCATCTGCAATGGTGGCGGGGTAGTAGGTGTACTGTGTCTCTGCGCTGCCGTCCCCCTCCAACCCCTCAGACTGGGAGAACACAGCCTAACATCAAAGTGACCGTCAGTCTTGTGTTGCATAGTTACAGCTAATAAAGACATGAGTAATTTGAAATTCATATTAGATAGATTAGATGGTGGAAAAATAAAAAAAAACACCATTAAATATAATAATATACATAAGTACAATGTTTTTGCAGGAAAATCAAAAGTTACTAACATGATATGAATGAGTCCTTCTGTTGCAGCAATGTAGGAACTTATCTAATCTTTAACCAAGTACATGAGAGAAGTGCTTACAGAAATGACATGAATTAGCAACAGTAATAGTAATGTTCAATTTAACTAATGAAAGAACATCTATATGTGAACAATGCATTTTAACTGTAAAGATATATTAATAATGCTTCATTTTGGAATTTTGCCCAGACTGGCCCTGATAATAGGATTGATAGTGCTTCATTGTTTGGGTGGATTTTTATATTGACCTAAATAACTATTTTGAACGCCATTTGAAGTCAGTCATCATCATACCGTATCAATCAAAACATATCAGGTTTAAAAGGTTGTCTTTTATAGAGATCGTTCTGCTCACACAGTCATTGTTGCTCTCACCTGTGTGACCGTCTGAGTGGTTGCAGGGAAACCAGCGACCAGACTGACCGCCGCAGCTCCATCCGTCTGACCCTCCAACTGGCCGTCCGACACCTGGATCACTCTGTAGGTCACCTGGGAAACAACACATTACACCGAGTGCTCAATATTTCATTATCCCTGAGGTAACATGCTATAGAGCATACAGATACAGAAATGAAACATCTAAGTACGACTTCTACGTTAAGGTCTCTATGAACAGAAGTGGGTCAAGAGTACTGAGACCAGGAAGTAATGTGACTGGCCCATTGGCACAATTATTAAGAGAAACTACAGACTATATGTACTTAATAAAATCAGTCTGAATGTATGAAAACCTGCAGTGTTTTTTTCTTATTAACATAAACTTAAGTCATCAAAAAAAAAAAAAACAACTGATCAACAAGGGCGGCCTCAAGGGGAATCTTGTGTGTGACTGGCCAATTGAACGAGCTTCTTTTGTCTCTTATGGTACTTTTCCACCAGCATCTACTCGGCTCGACTCAGTTTTTAGGCTTTTCCATTACTTGTTAGTACCTGGTATCAGGTATTCTTCATGTACCTACTCGGCCGGGGTTCTAAGCGAGCTGAGTGAAGCCGAAAATGTGACGTCAGCAGACACATTTCACTCACTAGATGAGTCGGGCGAGTGATTTGTTCATAAGAGTCAACCCCGCCATTTTTAAAACCCAACAACAACAACAACAACAACGAAGTGGCTGCACAGGAATCAACCCGTGGACCAACAACGAGGTGCAGAGATTATTTTGTCTGATGGCCTCCATAGTTGTTTCATGTTTGTGTCGCATAATAAATGACGTTGCTGAAATTTTGGCAGGACTGCTATGACGACCCTACCCACGCTGAGGTGGTAATCTGTTGTAATGGAAAAGAACCTAAACTTTGAAGAATCGAGTGATGCTAGAACAGTGTAATGGAAAAGTGGCATTAGTTTTGGCTTGTTTGTTTCAAACGGTGACGTGTAACAGGGAGAGGGTCCCTTTTGGTTGCATACTCTTCAGGCACACTCCTCTCTGTACTGTGTACAGGTATACCAAGAGGCTAATTATTTATCTTGGATTAATATATTTTTAATTCTTATTTTTATTCTTATTTTTCCTATATTCTATATTTATTTATTATTATCTCTTATTTTATTTTGCATTTCTGACAGTCTTTTCCTATGTGTGTGTTTTTGCTGCTCTTGTGCCGTAAATTTCCCCGTTGTGGGCCAAATAAAGGAAATCTTGAATCATGAATCTTGAATATGTCAGCTCACGTGCCTCTGGGTGGAAATGACCACACCAGATCCAAAACGACGCCTCACAGGTGTTATTAGTTGTTGTCAATCCTCCTTCCTACCTGTCCGCCTGCTCCCTCTGTCTTGAAGAGATATTTGATGGGTTGGTCAGTGAAGGTGGCGGCTGACTGAATGGTGGCGATAGCTGCCGGGTCCTCCGCCGTGGCTACGGACCCTGAAATAGCAAAAAACAGACAGAGCAGCTTCAAGACAACTTAAAGCACAATATCATTATTCATCATCATCATCATAAGCACTTCAGTCATAGCACCACACCACTGTGTGCTCTGGGAAGACTGAAAGCTAATGTCACACACACTGTTTTCACAATACACGTGTCTCATTACAGGAAGTCATGGTGGCTTTCACTGGTTTGGGACATCAAAGACAGAAACATATAACATAACAGAGACTTTTCAATGTGTCTCTAAATGGATTCATGATAGCAAATACAAACACTGACACATTTAAAGTTCATAAATGAATGTGCAAACGGAAAGATAGAGACATGTAATAGATATCAGAGGTTTGTTCTCACCTTCTTCGTTGACGGCAACACTCCCATCTGGTTCAGGACTTTTCTGCTGGCTGCACACAAGACAGGAGCTGTGGTTAACTGAGCTGACTGTTTCATTACCAACGAGCAGAGTAATGCTTGCCTGTGTGTTGTTATTGGCTGACAATGGCTTCCGTCCCACTCACCTCTTCATTTCTGCCCACAGTCTTGGACGAGGAGACCGCCTTCGCTCGCTCCCACAGCCAGGCTGCGGAACAAGTTCATAAGTTTGACAACAAGACGAAACGGAGGAATGCTGACCGTCGGTGTGACCCTAAATTACCCGGAAAGGAAGATTTGACGTGAATCGATGTTAAAAAAGGCTTGTTGGAAGCTAGCTGCGCGAGCTGAGTCAGGACGAACGTTACCATGGATGATAACGGAAACGGCCCGTCTTTGCCTTCACAATTAAAGCACAACATTAGACATTAGACACAAAAACATGCGAGGCCATTCGTGTGTGCGATGACCAGCAGCGTATTTGAAGCATTATTTCTTTACTCTAAAACAATTCCAATCTGCGCCCGGTGTTTGCACTCCTAAGCTCTTTCACAGACATAAACGTTGACAGTCACGTAAACACGTGTTTTACTTTGACAGCTCGCACCGGAAACACCCAGTTTAACTGGTGCCAGCTCGACGCGGCTCCTTTCTCCCGTTCACTCGGCCCCAGCGGTTTGTACAGATGTTGAACAAAGCGCTTTCTTTCCCACTGGCTGTGCGAGGACAGTGTCTGCCACGGCTAGCAAACCCCGCGTGGACGAGATTTAAAGAGCTTTAAATACATTGACAGAGTCTCGTCGTGTCCGAACAAAGATGTACTTACGCCGCAGTGGTCCCTCCCCCGATATTTGTCAACAGAGCCGCGGCGGGGTCGGAGCTGCGCATGCGCGACAGGAAAATGTTTGTCCTGGTCCCGGATCAGTTTTTATCTGTTCAATATTTAGTTCAACATATCACATCGACACAAACATCTGAGCCGCGGTCTGTGGAGAGGGGGCACTGAGGAACTATTGTGTGTCTCAGGTGGAGGCTAACAGCGGTGACAAACTGTGAATTTGATCGTAATTGTTGGCAGAGCTGTGCACGTTTACTCATGCAGAGGAAACACGACCCCCTTTATCCAGGAATAAGTATTGAAAAGTTTCCCTTAGCAGCTTTCTCTAAATGTGTTGCGGTGGTGTACATTAACTCTGCTCTGATATCTAATTGTTTTGTTAGACATGTAAAAGAATCCCAACTTTCAACTTGTATTCTTTCAAGTAAAATACCATGCCCAGGCACCTTACAGTAAAGTGAAACACTGTTACTGAAGAATGTTGTACAACAGTTGTATATTTTTGTCCATCAAGTAACTGTCTACATGCTTTATTTTGAAAGAAAAGCGGAAGAGCTAAGTGTCGGAAACTTAACGCAGGTAGAGTTCAGACAGCCAGCAGAGATCACTGTTGAGACGACGGTCGGATGTCTGAATCGCGGTATTATTGTTGTAAATTCTTTATAATATTCTCTCTAATATCGTCAGCATTCAGGGCTGTATGTCTTAAATACAACCTAAAGACAGGATACAGTCAGCTAAGAACTACAACATGTGCCTGAACCTCTGAGTCTGATCAGAGCTGCTCTGATGTACGGACTTCCTGAAATATTCATATCTACTGATATTTACAGTCCAAAGTGAGGCAGTTTCAGTGTAACGATGGTGGTAATGAGAGTGTTTAACAAAATAAAAGCCAGCAGGTCAGAAAAGGGGAGAAAATGCACTGGGCAGCGCCCGTGGTTTGACCCCCTGAGGAGTAGAACCAGTAATCAAATAGATGTAGAAGTAACCACTGAGCTAAACCAGTGCAACAGTCAGAGCAGGAAAGAGCCTTTATAAAGACAACTCTGTGAGGCTCTACTGCTCAGGATTATGAGAGCCAGTTCTTCTATACAATGACTGTGAATGTTCTTTGGAAAAAACAGTGCAGGTAAAGGATAAATATAAAAAATGATTAAAGTGATGGATCAATAATATACTATAAATGCTCAATTATAAAAAAATAAATAAGTCATAAAAACTAAGAAAGCTTGTAAGTGATTACCTGGGTGTTTAAATAAATCTACAAGTAGTGTAGTGACTATATATAGTTTTACATGTTTTAATGAAAATGATTTAATTGCATTTAATTTGGTAGACATGGAATGACTCTTAGCGACAAAAACCAAAAACCATTAAAGATCACTGAAGTACATTGTATATTATGACTTCTATATATAGAAATCTGTGTGGATCACTTTCTATTGTTTTTTTGTTATTGTTTCTTAGAGTGTACTTCAGCAGGTAAAAAAAAACTGGGTAGCGCCCGAAGTTTGATCCCAGGGAGGGATGGAGATCAGCATATTCTCCTGAAAGAAAGCTATACCAGTGCATCGGTGGCAGCAGGAAACTGGCCTCCTCACCATGACCTGCAGAGACTCGCATGCTTTGTTTCTGCAGAGGACAGCAGGAGAGAAAAAGGGGAACAAACCTACCAGCTTGTCTGAATGTTTTGTACAATAAATAGCGCATAGTGGTGAGTGAAGATGAGCCTTTGATGTAGAGCTGCTCTGATGGGCTAACATGATTAAATATATCTATCATATTTATTGTCCAAAGTGAGTCAGCTTTAGCTGAGAGCATTTAACAAAATGAAAGACAGCAGGTTAGAAAAAAAGCACTGGGCAGCGCCCGTGGTTTGATCCCAGGGAGGGATGGAGAGCAGCGAATTCTTCAGAGAGAATTGATGTTCGAAGTAACCACTGAGCTAAACCAGTGCGACACACACACCAGGAAACGGAGCTTATGAAGGCTGCTGATGTCTGCTCTGACAGTCCTAACAGGAGAACAATACATCTCAACACGGCAATATTGTGGAGCACCTTGGAGTCACGTGATTTTTGTGAGAAAAAAAAAACACATACACATATATATATACACACACACACACACACACACACACATATATATATATATATATATATGTGGAGAGAGAGAGAGAAATGCTTTCTTCATGGGAAGAAAAAGTTACAAGCAGCAGAGCTAAATGTCGGAAATTTAACTCAGGTAAAGTCTTTTTTTTCGTGTTTGTTGTGTCCATCTCATCTCTCACTCCCTGTGTCAGTTGTTTCTTGTTTCCCTGTCTTTGTATTTTTGTTATCTTGTTTGTCTCCCTCAGTGTGTTCTTAGTCAGTTTTCTCTCTGGCTGTGCACACTTCCTGTTTTATTTTGTATTCTTGCCTCTCCTCACTTGTTGAGCACTTTACTTCCTGTCCTTTTGTGTTTC
>JBAJHX010000067.1:23601431-23612871 GCA_037176925.1 Amniataba percoides | reverse complement strand
CTGCTTGATGGATTGTTGGAGCATTACGGCCACGAGTCAGGAGCCTTGCGGAGTGATATGTACTGTGTGTAATGTGCCTTATAGTCTGGCGCGCCTTATATATGAAAAAAGATCGAAAATAGACCATTTATTGACAGTGCGCCTTATAATCCAGTTCGCCCTATAGTGCGGAAAATACGGTACATTTACTCAAGTAATGCACAGTTTTGAGATAGTTTTCTTTACTTTTTGCTTCTCTATGTTTATTTTTTACTTAGTTTAACTTTATTTACTCATTACAGACTGGGATGAAATATAATATATATTAGATATTATTACTGATTATACTACCCAGAAGTACATTTAACAGTAACATTAGCTCAATAGCTCAATATTAGCATTAGGACCACCTGATTCATCTTATTTTTACACAATAAGAGTTCAGTTATGATCACTAAGGGGAGACACAACAACTAAAGTTCAGATAGAGTTTAGATAGAGGGATGTTTCAAGTTTGGTTTAGAGTTTGTCTGCTCAACTCAAGTTGTCTGGCTGCAGATGAAGATTTCATCTTACATGTCGTCATACAGACTATGAAGTGTCAGGGTGCTGTGTGTGTAAAGTTAACTGATGGTGTGTGCAAGGTGAAGGGGAGGCTCGGGGGGCTATACAGGGAGGACATGGCAATCGTTGGCTGGAGCTGCATCACTGACAATACGGTGGGAGCAGGATTTAGTGTGGAGGTGGTATGGTGTATCAACATGGGGGCAGGATTTGCACAGCGCATTGGGAAGATGCTTGTGTTGGGGGAGGAGCTGGCTGCAGTTAAGAACACTTGGACGTACTGACCAGTTTCTGGATCCAGCAAAATCTTCCTCTGTGGAGGTGTGTTCACATAGAAACAGTGGCCAATTTTAGGATCTAACATCATGTGACAGGATGAAGAGCCACTTAGGAGGGCCCCAGGTGTCCCAGCACAACTTGTCATGTCAATGAGGAAGTCACTACCCACCTGTGCTGGTAAGAAACCTTGAGCACTACACAAAAACTGCTGCTGCTGAGGTCTCAGTTGCTCATGTTGCCCCTTGTCGTTACTCTCCTGGTCTCCTGTAGACCTTTGAGGTGGGCAGTTCTTGATGAAGGGGTCAGTTTGGTTGGAGGTGCATCTCGATGATCCACACTGGTTCTCCTCCGAGCTCCTAAGCAGGTGGAGGGTAGGAGCAGGTGGAGGAGGCTGCAGCTGGGTCTGGAAGAAGGTCAGTGGCCTGTGAACATAGCTTGCCTTTCCCAGGTGAGGCTGCACGGCGGGAGGAAAGGCTGGCAGGGCAGTGGCATTGTTGAAACAGGGGTGGTGGATTTGCTGGCCAGGAGCAGCCTGTGAGGACACACCCAGGCTGGACGTCTGTTCTGTGGCAAACAGCCGAGGCTGAGTCCCCTGGGATTGTCTGCATGTGGAGGGAGGACGAGGGGGAGTCTCGATGAACACAGAGGGAGGGAGGGAGGTCCCTGCATTGTGACTTACATATCTCACTCTCTCTGAATGTCTGAGCCCTGACAGGTCACTGCCAACAGGTGATTTGGTGGGAGGGTCCAACAACATGACAGGCCTGATGAAATCACCCTCTTTACTTTTACTCATTATCGGTTCACTGCCACGTCTCTGTTGTGTAATTGGATGGCTGAATCTGTCACTCTGTTTACTCTCCTGTAATTGGCTGAGGGATGCAGCAACCTTGATCACATGTCTACTGCAGGAGCTACCATAACCTGATGCCTGAAAGTTCCTCTTTGTTTCATTACGATCTTTGACCGTCACAGCCTGGTAGGTCGGGGGGGGGCTTTCCTCCTGATCAGTCACATTGAGGCTTTTTTGTTTGTTGTTGTTCTGAGGTGCTGTTGTTGGAGCTGAGGAGAGCGAGAGGCTGCAGGTGTTTTTCACTAAACTCCTCATGTCTCTCACCACATGGACTGGGGCTTTAAACACACCTCCACCTGTCTTACCTCCTCCACCATCCCTTAACATCTGCTTGTCTGCAGGCTGGTGGAGGTTGGGTAACACTACTTGTTTCTTTTGCAGATTGGAGGTTTCAGATTTCTTCTGCTCCACCTGCATTTTCTTAGACAGAACGCTCTTAATGATGCAGGATGCCATCTTTGTTTTACTTTCATCCAAAGAGACAGATTTCTGCAGTCGCTGCCTTGAGTTTCCCTCAACATGAAACCCTAAAAAACAGAATTGTTTTTTCATTACACTGAAACAAGAGTCACATTCAGCCCTGACAAGATGTGACAAAACTTTTATTTTAATCGAAACAGTGGTGCTTTAAGCGTTACAACGTTATAACATTACACAAGCGGCAGGCTAAAAGCAAATAAAAGCAGCTGAGAATGAGAAGGCCATTTTTTGTGCTACAGCTCCAAATGAAGGAGAATATATTTAAAGCCTGTTTCACACTGTCACCCTGTTTTCATGAAGCATGGATGTCAGTCCATGAACCACGGCAAAACAGTGCAAACAATTTTAGAGAGAGAAAAAATCTCTTTCAGTATTTAAAAGAAATTATTTAAAAGAAACTATATAACCGTGGATGGAAAAGCTAAGATAAGCACTAAATAACTCTTCTGATCCAAAAAGGGGTTTTGTTTTAGTTGCCTCATAATATAAAGCGAGTGGAACGTTTTCACTGTGAAGCAGCAGCAAGAAATAATTATATTTCTGGTTAATGATGTGAACACATCAGTTTTTGGAGGGTCAGGTGAGGACTTCTAACTGATACAGGTGCTATTACCTTGACTGGCCCCTGATATCAGGCCCTTGTAGACCCTGTAGCCGTTGACAATACTGCTGGTTATTGGCTGTGTGTGGAGAGAGGCAGGCATACTGTGTTGCCGTAGCAATTGCTCAGGGCGGTGACAAACGGTGGAAGAGAAAAGTTCATTGGATGACACCTCCTTCTTAGCACCTCCCTCATCAGGTTCATCCTTCAGTATGACCTGGACAAGTGGACAGATAAAGCGACAGGTAGACAGAAAGGTTTGGAAAGGTGAACATGCAGAAATCATACCTGTTGTTTCTCATTTTTATTCTGATCAATGAAGTTGTCAGTGTCTTTCTTCTTCTTCAACTGAATCTGTCGTTTTGGAACCATTTTTATCCCCTCTCCTTCCTGACCTTCCATCTGAGTGGAAACACAGAAGAAGATTAAATAAACAAGGTGAAATTATTGACAAGGTAGGTTGATCAGTAAGAAGACAAAATCATTTTCAAAATCCTCTAAATCCCCCCAAAATCTGCATTTTAAAAGGTTCAGAAGTTTTAGCCAGACTTGCCAGTCTTGTTGTTACTTAGTGTTGCATCATAAAACTCTATCATCAGCATAGAGACAGTGAGATATTGAACATAACATAACCAGACCTGAAATAGATATTTGGTTGAGTCTTTCAACAGTAGAGCAGAAGGTAGGGTTTTATATTTCAGCAGAAACTAATGTTGCACCTCGTCACACAATCTTTTATCTAACAATGTTGAGATACGTAGAAAAATATTTAGGATGATCACGTCATTTAATAACTTAACAGCTGACTGACACTTGACTCACTATTAGTAAAAGGCCATAGACAATATACACAGAACATTTCAATTATTTTGAAGCAACTAAGAAAACTAAAAAGTTTTAGCAACATAATTATCATTGTTTTTCTTTCAGCATTGAAAACCACCCTAACCCTGCATCAGCTCTGCTGCTGTCTTCTAGATTTGTGTGACATCTTCCACCTAAGCTGGAATTAAACAGGTTACAATAATGTCGATAAAAATCAGTGAGTCGCAGATTAAACTCACCTGCGTTTCCATGGTAATATCAACACACTCATAGCTGCTCTCGGGATCTGAGTCGTCATCATCTGATGGGAGGATGACGGAGGGTGAGAAGTGAAGGGAAAGATCCTCCTCTGACCAGTCGCTGATACTCCCCTCGTCCTCCTGCCTCTCTTCTTCTCCTTCCTCTTTCTCAAGGGTACAGGTGGAGGACACTTCCAGGTAATTTGCCTCAGACTGATCTGTACAGGTGAACTCATTGTTCTTCTGAGCAAGAGCTTGTAACCAAGGCAGAGGCTTTTGTGTTTCAGATTCATAATGAGGCAACAAG
The DNA here is from genome assembly GCA_037176925.1 of Amniataba percoides. Taxonomy (NCBI): domain Eukaryota; kingdom Metazoa; phylum Chordata; class Actinopteri; order Centrarchiformes; family Terapontidae; genus Amniataba; species Amniataba percoides. Next base: position 23,608,744 of record JBAJHX010000067.1, on the reverse strand, counting down.
TCAACTTCAGGGCAGCGGTGAGAGCTGAGGAAAAAATCCTTCCCTCCTCTCACTTCTCCTCTTCCTCCTCTTCCTCCTTCATCCAGCCCCGTGCTCATAGTTTGTAGCTGCTGTTTAATCAGAGTATCTGATTCGTTTGATTGTTTGTCTCCTTCAGGATCTGTGAAGTAAATCATTGACTGATGGAATACAAAAATACAAATAGTGACTGCATTAAATTTAAAAATCACCTGTTTATATTTAGTAAAAGTGACCAATAAATGTGTTTACTCTTAAACTATGTTGAAGGTTGGTTGAATAAATGTTGAATCCTAACCACAAAGAGGAAGTCAATATATTCAGTTCAACACTTTCACTTTCTTCTCCATCTTTGCCTCCTGTTACAGTATTTCAAAGGATGGTTGGATATAAATAAGGTAAGATAATCATTCATTAATCCTTAAGCAAGGAAATTTCCAGTGTTACAACAGCAATTTCCCTATATTGCACATAAGATATTGCACCATTTATTATACAATCATAATGATTAACATTGATTACAGATTTCTTGAACAATGGTGTTGAATGCTGAGTTCAAGTCCACATTCAGGATCTTTGCATTTGCGTCGAGATGTATTGTAGCCCCATGTTGGCATCCACTGACCATTTTACACCCATTTTAAATTCTTCATTGGGTCCCTTTGGGTCCAATCAGACCTTAAAGTGCTTCTCAGGACTAAATTTTAATATGTACTTACCTCTTCATTCTGTATGCTTTTGATCCTCTGCTGCTTTTGGTCTTTTTTCCTACAAATTGCAAAGCTGTGCACCCACCTCTCTTACTTTTCTCCCTGTCTTTTGTCCATCCCTTTCTTTTATTAACACTTTTTAGGCTTTTACTGTTATATTTCACAAAATACCACAGTCAGACTAATATTGTGGATTTAGTTTGACAGAGTCAATAGTGGTTAACGTTAGTCTGTTAGGTTTGAGTATGCTCATTTTTTTTAAACAAGGCCATGACAGGTGGCTGTATTAATTTTACAATTAGCTAATTGTTTGAGGTTTTTCCTCTTTTCTTGGATACTTCTGACTTTAGTAAGCAATAGCAACCTGAAGCCAAGAGACAAACAGGAAGTGAAATAAGCACAGGGCAGTTATAGTGAATGTCTGGTGTCTTTCAACAGTAGCCAACTAAATTCAACATTTACATCAATGACCTAAAGGCTTATAGTGAATAATTATGTCATCTTTTCTCAATTAACATTCACATATTAAAATAAGAATAATTCAGGTTAAGGTCCAGGTGCTAACATGTTTGTAATCAGCAGATTACAACATCATCAGCAACAGCATGATTGGACATAATTACACACACAGACAAAATTGTTGGTACGCTTCTGTTAAAGAAAGAAAAATCCACAAAGATCACTGACATAATTTGACACTGACAAAAGTAATAATAAACAATAATGTACAGAAAATTAAGTAATGAAAATCAGACATTGCTTTTGAATTGTGGTTCAACAAAATCATTTTAACTAACTGGCGTTAACTAAGTGAGTTTTTCTTTATGTCTATCTATCTCTCTCTCTATATATATATATATGTATGTGTGTGTGTGTGTGTGGTGTGTGTGTGTGTGTGTAGTAAATTAATTGTGTTTTTCACAGCTAATAAATCAATAAATTATCAACAAATAACTAAATCAATAAAACTTTTGAGAGCTGATTATTTTAAACTTACCTCTAAAGATTCTTAATCAGGAACAGGATCCGATTCAGCTGTCAAAGATTCACGTTCAGACTTCTTATTAAAATCCTGGTCTTGGGAAAGAACACTTATGCTTGTTCTGGTTTGACTTCCTCAAGCTGAGGTGGGTGGTCAGAGTCCAGGACCAGGTCCAATCTACTTTTTCGTTGGAGGATTGTCTCTTGTTGTTTCAGTGATTAAAATCCACCTTTAAAAGAAGTTTTAATAGTTTTCAACTACAGAATTTTTTTGGTTTTCAGAAAGTTCTGGTCCCAGAGTGGTCTGTTTTGGATCCTGTTTGTTTCAGTTCTTGGTTCAAGACCGGCTCAATGACGGGGCAATCGGTTTCCTGCCGGACTGAGACATGGAGAGAGAGAGAGAGAGAGAGAGAGAGAGAGAGGGGCTGAGTGCTGATGATGGACTGCAGGCTCAGAGAGAGAGACACTGAGATAAACAAGGAGAGAGTGAGTCGGTTTCAGACTGCAGCTTTCTATTTTAGGAGGTGATTGACAGACGAGGCTGCAGTTGCCCCACATGCTCTGTGTGTGTGTGTTTGTGTTACAGTGCATATATGTATGTGGGTGACTAAATGCCAAATATGCATGAGTATAGTTTGAAAGAAAACCCCACAGACAGATTACTTATTTTCTGAGCTTCAGAGAAACACGGCAGATGGATTCAGAGACAGAACTGTTGAATTTCCAAATTCAGTTAGTGACGCTGCCTCTTTCCAGGCATGAAGGTGGATTTGAGTGTAGTGGAAAGGAAGAGAAAATGAAGAGGTTGGAGTTTATCCTGTTGTTTTAGAGTCTATTTTAGACAGACTGTCCTGGATATCTGAATACCGACTTCCAAAAGGCCGTCTGAGCAGTGCTCTGTGTATCTCCGGGGATACAGCAGATATGCAGCTCGCAGACGTCAGAGCTGAGAGGGCGGCGTTATGCTCAGACACACTCAATTTTACCAACATTCACTCAGACTGAACTGCAGCAGGGCAGAAAGGGAATCAGTGTGTTGATATTTCACAACATGAAATAACTATACTGCTTGGCAAAGGATTCAAGAGTCAACATTCAAGATCTTTATTATGTGCTCAACAAATGACATAAATCTTAGGCTCCCTAAACAAATAGAATATAGGATATATAAAATATAAAAAAACACAATGACATAAAATACAAAATATAATGATTTTGTTACAAATGATAATTTATCCGTTAATTTATCCTTCATTATTAGGGCTCACACTAGAGAATTTGAAGGACCCAGAAAGATGCAGAGCAGGGAGAAAGAACCAGGCAACAGATTAAGGTTAAGCCACAAACAAGTATCTTTAAAAACAGCAAAAGCCAGGAGAAGATACCCTGATTGCACAGAGTCTCTGAGGTTAAGCTGGCAGGGCCGAGAAGGTGGCCGATGATGCCGATTGGAGAGGACGAGGAGTCTCAAACAGGCAGAGGGATGAGTGGTTGGGTTCTTGGGAAAATCAGGAAGAGCAAACAGTCTTAATAAGCTGACAGAACAAACGCAGAGAGAAGCTGGAGACGCTTGTCACCAGTGGCAGTAAAAGAGACAGTCTGACAGGGAGTGGATGAGGATGCCGGTTTTTATCCTGAGTGGCTGATCGGGAACAGGTGTGCAGGTGAGGCCAGGTGTGAAGATGAATGACCGGGATTAACCTCCTCGTCCTCCTTAGCAGACAAACAATGACAGACAGAGGGAGACAAATGCACACATGCGGGAGAAGGGGAGAGGGAAGACAGGAAAACACACTGGGATCCTGACAGTCACGGCAAAGGTTGTGGTGGCAAGACTTAAGTAATCTGGTGGATTAAAGTGATAAGTGTGCGTTACATTGAAAGACGAAACAGGTTGAGTGATTTGAGTGATGTGCCAGATGTGATCAGCCCGGAGCAGTCACGTAATCTGTAATTATTCAATTTTACAGTCCTTGCAGGAAACTGACAAGCTGGATGATAATAGGATGTTGGTATGTGGGCATTTTAATGCACGTAGCATGTGATGGGGAACAGAACTGATTTTAAGGGACTAAATGCAAACGCAGGGAATACTTCACTTGGATATGTGAGTTGGATGAATTTAAATAAGCATTAGTAGGTAGAGATCATTTTCTGGAGTTGTGTATTACAGAGAAATAAGAAACAATGGACTTATGGAGAAGTTAATATTTAGCAGTGCAAAATAGGAAAAGTTTAACTATGTAAATGACATATAATTGATAATTAAAAGAGGATGTTGAGGAAACTGATCAACTCTAAAGCAACTTTACTGGCAGAATTTTGTGAAATCATAAAATTAAATTAAATCAGGGAGGATCCATCAAATCCACAGAACAATAAACTGTCATTGCATATCAGAAAGATTGTGATAAAATTCGTGGGGAACAGAATAATTTATTAGGACGGTGTTTATGTAGAAAAAACATTAATTATGAATGAAAAAAGCTAATTGAATTAAAGACTTTTAATTAAAGACTACTGTGAACTTTTCAGCATTAAAGCAGGATCAGAAAAGAAATGTGTGAATCAATATAATATATAATAAAACATATCGGAATAAGTATAAAGTACAGAGGGCAGAGTATGAAATAACAAAAAACAACAAGTACTCACTCAAAAAGGAAACAACCTGAATCACACTTTCTATCAAAGACAAACACACAGCTGATTCGACCTGAAGTCTGAAGCGGGAACAATGCAGGAGTAAAACCAGCAGGGGGAGGTAGTGAGACTAAATGGGGGGGGGGGGGCAGTCTGCCGGACTCTGCTGGTTCTGGATCGGACCCCTGGACTGGACTTCATAGGTAAATCCAGTTTGTTGTGATCCGGTTCCGCTGTAAGTCTCGTTGCTAACAGCTAGCATAATCGCGACAGCTGCTTTACGGCAAACAGCTGATCGGCCGGAGAGCGGAAGCGGAAGCGAGGGGACGAGTGCGCATTAGAAAGTCAGGGCGGTGGAGGGATCGGTATCGATCAGTAACCAATAACAGAAACATTTCTGATCGGACGGAAGAGACAGATGAGCCGCGCAGGCGCAGAACTGAGGATTATCTTCAGCCCGGGGCGCGTGCAGCTGGTTCAGGTAAACACTCACCTGCAGGCAGCTAACAATGCTAACGGCTAGCAGCCAGAGGAGCACCTGGAACACCCTGGAAGGTCCTGGAACAGGTCCTGGAACATCCTGGAAACGTTAGAAATCTGTCAAACTTATGAATGATAAAGATAATCTGCTGGAGAAATGCAGAGCCGGTTAATGATCAATTAATAGATCGATCAGTGCGCTGTTTGATTTTATAGTTTTATTTTTGGTTCGTCATAGAACTTCATTCATCTTAATGATCGCTGGGAGAAATTGAAGACTTCTGTTTATCGTTTGGTAAAGTTAATTTATTGAGCTCATTTGAACAAGATTGTATATTGAACATTAAAGGAAAGTGATGTAAAGGATCAATAACATGAAACATCCTCCTCTCCACTTTAATTAGTGTCTGAACTTTACTGCAGGGGCCAGCAGCCTTAAGGTGGAAAGTTTTCTTTCTTTCATGTTGTTCAATGGGCACACCTTAAAAATCAATACGGCGACTTTGGCTGTTTCTACTTTCTGTCTTCAGAGACGTTTCAGTGCTGATCAGATCTTCAGCAGCTGAAACATTTCGGCCTGAATAGAAACCGCTGATCAAACTATGGCGGCCAATCGACTGAAGCACCTGGAAATGATCAGTAAATGTAAAATGTGCAGGTGGAGTGAGGATTAGTATGGAGTGAGACACATCGTAGACTCAGTAGCTGACGAAGATGAGGCGGTTTGTCTTGTTCTGCAACTTCAAGTCTGCAGACTCACCTGCCAGCCTCAGCTTGTTACAGGTGCGACAGTGAAGGCAGGTGGAGCGACGCCAAACAAACAAACTCGTCGGACTGCTCGCTGTTGAACCATATTCAATAATCAGAAGCTCATAAAAATGTCATCACCGATACAGTTTCAGGAGTCACAGGGCAGGATTTACAGCCTGTTTCAGGATCTGATGATGGACCTGAAACGCAGCACAAGAAAACAAACGACGACGCCTCAAATGGAGAAAGATCACACGCTTATGTGACGGCTTGCTGGACTTTCACTCCTCTGCTGCCGAACCCAGCTAATCCCGATTGTAGTGCTGATGTAGTTCTGTTTACTCAGGGGGAAGCGATGGTCCCGGCTCCGACCGTGCTGGTTACCGGGGCGACGGGTCTTCTGGGTCGGTCCGTCTGCAGAGAGTTTCAGAACAGCGGCTGGTTGGTTATTGGGACCGGCTACAGGAGAGCCAGGCCCCGCCTCCTCCGCTGTGACCTCACAGACGAGGACGCCGTCAGAGGACTCCTGCAAGAGTACAAGGTAGTACACACAGTACACACCTACACACAGAGTACACACAGTACACACAGAGTACACACAGTATACACCTACACACAGTACACGATGAGTTAGCACTGCACTGCAGTACTTTGATATCAGACTGAGAAATAACAGTAACAGATCTGTATGTGGGTCTGTGTATCTATAATTTGTCTTCAGTGTTCTTCAGGAGTTCCTGAACCAGACTAACAAAGTTAAGCCACATAAATTTTATATGCTCCAACACAGCAGACAGGAAAAACCAACAAATGGATGTGATCAAAGGTGGGAAGGTCTCCTGACTACAGAAACTCACAGATGTTGGTCAGTAACACTGAATGTGAACATAACTTTAAGAAGCTGCTTAGCAACAAGCACCAGGTGTGGATAAAATAAATAAATTGTCTGTCTCTCAGTGAAAGACATTTGGAGCTGCTGCTCCATCAGAGGATCCAGCTCAGGTTATAAACATCTCATCAGGATCCTCCAGGATTCATCCAGAGGATCTTAGGACCTTGTGAAAAGTTAATAATAATTTCAACTGAATCTCTTCTCAGCCGGATGTGATCGTTCACTGTGCAGCTGAGAGACGTCCAGATGTTGTGGAGAGACACACTGACGCAGCTGTAAATCTCAACGTGCACGCCACGAGCACGCTTGCCAAAGAGGCAGGTGAGTGTTGACCTGTTCTTACTTTTCTTCTTTTCTTCTCGTCGGTGTAAACTGTTTCAAATGTGGTGTATTTATAACAGTATTTAAAAACCTGGCAGTATTATTAACCTCTGTCACACTGTGTGTGTGTGTGAAGTGTGAATATACACTGTTCAGAAAAATCACGGGAACACTGTAGTCACATATTGGACCTCGATGAATGAGGGGACGTTGTGTGTTTTGTTGAGAAGAAAATGACAGTTAGTGGAAACCGAACTCACCGACTGAGGCCCGGATTCAAACTCACCTCAAACGTCTGACCTGACCTGAACATCATCACGGCAGCTCATCATGTGACCCGCTCTGGCTCTGTGAGGCCTGCAGGGGTGAACTCACCAGAGGACGTGGGCCCACATGAAGTCTGTTTCTGACAGGTTGTTCGGATACACATTCCTCTGGTCAGCTCAGAGGAGCAGAGCGGCCCTGCTGCTCTCCTTCAGTCCTGTCCAGCTCTCCTCGTGTGCCGGCCCGTCTCCATG
>JBAJHX010000067.1:23584262-23599641 GCA_037176925.1 Amniataba percoides | reverse complement strand
CCCCGACAAACGCTGGAGACAGACAGTTTTCCACTGACACAGACACACAGGTACATAGAGAGGTATACAGACAGGTAAAGATACATAGGCAGCGAGAGAAACTCAACCTACCAACCTGTCTGTCCCTCTCTGTCTGTCTGTCCCTCTGTTCTTAGCGGTCACATTTAGGTTCTGCGTCTTGTTGACATCATAATAAATTAACAAGGTATCAGCCAATCCAAAGGCTCTGCTCATAAATGAATCTTTACCCAGAGACAGAACTTGACTGTCCTACATATCCCACAATCCTCTGAGTCAGTTATTAACTGCTGACGTCAGCAGGTGTCTTTCAGGTGAATTCAGCGCCTAAAGAGGACCAATGTTCACCTGCTGACTGACAGAGGTGTTGATGGAGCCTGAGGTGAGACAGGTGACAGAGAGACAGACAGGTGAACTGACATATTTCCAATATACATGTGACTTGTAATGAAACCTGGACTTCTGTCTGCAGGTTGAAGTTGTCAAGATTATTGTTGGATTATAATCTGTGTTTATTCAAACAGAGGCGGCTCCATTTTTTAACACCTGAATATACTATATAAAATACAGTCAGTTTTTCATTTATTTCACTTCAATTCTTTTGTTTAATTTAGCTAAAAAAATGTATAGTGCTCGTCCTTGATGTCATCATTCCAAGTGGGGAAAAAACTGTTGTTTTAACTACTGATTTACTTTTCAAAGATTTGTTAGTCCAAAGACATTTGAAAGTCTGATGAACAGTGTGAAAAATGCTTTGAGGAGGTTCCAAATGTCCAATAAATAGGTGTGACTTGAGAAGTATGGCGTCCAACAGAGGACCAACCTCACAGCCTGTTTACAGGACACAACTGTGATTCCTTTGTAATTGATGTGTGTTGATGTAAATGACTCTCAGCTGTTCTTATTAAACATCTAAAGTCCTGAACCTGAGTGTCTGGGAGGAATTCTTTCCAATCCAACCCTAATGGGAGAAAAACACTGAATCCTGTCACTGGGAGCTGGCAGCAGAATTAAATTTGATGCTCAGTCCACCCCAACAGGCCTCAGATCCTCCCACTTCCTTAATGTGTTCACGTCTGATCAGTCTGTGTTTTGGTGGCTGTGCTGTTTTTAAGGATGGGTTAGTTAAAAACAGTGTTTCTGGGTTGTTTTCTGGGTAAAACGCAGCACTCGAGGGGGGATGTCAAAAAACTTTAAAGCTGTTAAATACTAAAATAACTACAGGTAAAAGTAAGAAAATAATAGCCCAGAGTTTTCTATTTAGTGCACTAGCTTACTGGTCTGGTCACAAACAGCCTACGAGCAAACGTTAGCGTGACGGTCTGTGTGTTATCAAAGTGCTTCAGTCCTCACTAATCTGAACTATTCAAAGGACCTTGAATCAAAAATGTTTGGCTAAAACTGACAAGAATGAGTAAAATGGATTATTGGTATAAAGTGAACATGCTGGAAATGTGCAAAGGGTTTGTGAAATTAATTTGAAAAAAATTAATAATAAAAATAAAAAAATTCTAGATAAGTACCTGGATAAATCAATTAAATAAGTGCTTGATAAAACAAGTGCTAGAACAAATTCACACAGTAAAAATAATATAAACCATAAAATTAGAAAAACCTTCGTGGTGTTTCTACCAATATTTTCTCTGCAGGTAGATTCAGTAAAATGAAAGAATAACATATTTATTAAATAAAAATAAAGTTTAAGAAAGCATTTCCTTAAAAATGAATTAGATATAAATTCGTGACTGTGTGCAAGGTTAGTATTTATTTTCAACAAAAAATCAATAAAAATAGTGCTTAGAGTCCCAATGAGGAATATTGTTAATAAATGTGATAAATAAATGGGAAAGATAAATGTTTTTTTTTATTTGTTAGTCATAATAAATGATGATGCAAATAAAAAAAACACTACAAACCAGGTTCACAGAATCCAGCTCATCTCTGTACACTCCCAAAGATAAAGTCATTTATAGCACCACATACTGGAAAATGTTTCCTTCCTCATTTTGTGTCAGTAAAAGTCTATTTTTACGTGAGCTTCCAGCATTTTAACAAAAACAGCATTATCATCTTCATCAGTAGCTTTCTGTGTCCTCTTTCTTCTGCTCACATAAGAGGCTTTAAGTCTCTTACAATCTCTGTTTTTTTGGTAGAAATAAAGTAGTTGACAGCCAGCGCCCCCTGCAGGATTCTCTACAGCAGATCAGCTGACCTCTTGTTTAAATGAGTTTTATAAAACACCCTCCACACCGGTTTCCAGTCCTCTCTCTCCACGCAGAGTCCTTCCTCCCTCTGAGCTGTGGCTCACAGTTTGTACAGAGCCGTGCCGTTCACCATGTGTAGATCAGCTCTTTGAGAGACCAGCAGCGGTCCCGTCAGTCCAGACTGGTCTACTTCTAAGCCCAGATCAGGGAACAGATCCCCCCCAGTTTCTGCTCCACTGGTGTAGTCCTGCAGCAGTTTCGAGACCAGAGTGCCAGCGTCTCTGCATCGTGAAGTCTTGGACCTGTAGAGTCCATGATCTCAGCTTCACTGCCCCGGCTGAGATCAGTTTCCATACAGTTTAATCTGGACCTTTCCCCTGTATGATATCTGTGGTAACACAACTTTGCCAGCTCCTCGTCCACTTTCTCCCTCCCAGTTTTTCTTTGCAGTCTCATCATCTCCCAGCTGGATTGCCAGGTGTCTCTTCCACTCAAACCCTCCTGGCAGCTGTGGGAGACCAGCTTTCAGTCCAAGGAAGAACTTGGACGCGTCCATCAGCACAGCGCTCTCCTGTGCTTTAGAGTCCAGCAAGTCTGCCAGTACGGCTTTTTTGGATCTGAGGTCTCTGAAATTCTCAAAACAGCCTTGATTTCCTGTGAACTCAGGAAATGGAAAAACTGCTTGGCATTAAACGGTCTGCATTAAAACGGTTCAGCTCATACTTATCAGATCGCTCTCAGTTTGTCCACATTAATAATGACTCCTCTGTGCCCACTAAAGTCTGTCATGGAGTCCACAAGGTTCAATTCTTGGTCCAGTTTTATTTATTTTGAATATGTTGGCCCTTGGCAGCATCATCAGGAGGCACTCCATATATTTCCATTGTTATGCTGATGACACACAATGGTACTTATCAATGCAACCAGACAAAACCCATCACCTCTTGAAACTACAGGCCTGCCTCAAAGATGCTGCTGAACTGAAGTGATCCTATTACCGAGGACCTCACCTGGACTCATCACACTGACTTCATCACAAAGTCACAGCTCTTCATCACAAAAAAGCTCTTCTTCCTCTGCAGGCTGAGCAGGATCAACATGGATCAGGATCCTCTGCAGGCCTGCAGGTGACCCACAGAGAGGAGCTTCATCTTGCAGACCAGAAGACTTTTAAACTTTTAAAACTGACACCTTCAATAAAATTTTCCCTCTTCAATTTATATATTTCATAGTGTAGTATATCTAATTTGTTTAATTTAAATTCTTGTACTATTATTTATTGCTATATTTTATTATCTATCATCTTGACTCTTCACGACTGTGGAGCATGAACTATGTGTTATAAAAATATTTATTTTTAACAGTAGGACATCAAGTTTCAGTTTCCATGAATGAACAAATAGTGAAAACTTCAGGAGTGTGACTGTATGAAGTACTTATACACAGCCAGAGTATTATCAGTGACCGAATGAAGTACTTATACACAGATTATTAGCGACAGCAAATAGAGGTTTGTTCCCATTTGGAGCCACCAGGGAGATTAACAGAGTTATTATTTTGTTTGCAAATCATCAAAAAACAAACAAAACAAAGCAAAAAAAACTCACAAACTGATCTTCAGTTCACTGAGAGAACTTTGTTTTTTAGTAACTGTAGAAACTATAACTATATATTGAATTTATATAAACTTTATATAAACTTTACACACTTTGTTGAAACCCCCCCGCCCTTCTCTCACTCTAATTCCTATTTTTAACTTCTTATTCTAACTTGCTCCTCTTCTGTTCACTTCTTTCCTGTAATTTCGTTTTCTTGTCGTTTGTCCTGTTACATTGCTCAGTTAGCTTAGATTCTCTGCTCTGATTGGTTGTTTTGGTTCAGGCGTCCAGCCGTATGCTCTAAAACTCTTTAAAGTCTTTAACTTGTTATAAAAGTTTCAGTGCTTTGATGTATTTGTATCACCCACAGAAGCAAACCAGATGAAGATTGGACATTTGTTTTGGATTTTTCCAAAGAATCAGATGAAATGATTCATGCAGACCAGAAGAGCCTGTTCACATTTTCCCGAACAAGGTTTGGCAGTTAAAAGGAGGAAGAAGGAGCTTTTTCTTTCGAGACTTTTATTGTGAATGTTATATTTTAAAGGTTGGGGCTGATATCGGGACAGGAGCAGCAAAGACACAGAAAATAACTGACAGAAGAACAAAACAGCCACAAACATGAGTCGGCCAGCCAACAGATGCAGAAAACTGTGGGACCTTTTCCCCAACAAATAAAGTGAAACGTGTCTATTTTCTGACACTGGCTGACAGACGTGGTTTTAACGTTGTCGGACACGACTGTGATTAAACTGGCTGATAACAGAACATCTGAAGCCGGCTGCTGGCTGGCAGTCATGAGACACTAATGTTCGAAGTTTCAGTCAGTTTCACTGTCACATTTCCATCAGTAATCTCTCAGAGCCACAAACACATAAATCGCAGTGTCGCTATTTATTCTGCCAACAGCAAGACAACAAGAGAAAGAGATCAGAGATGTCTTTCTTTCCCTCGCATCCCAAACAGAAGCCTGAGAAGGATCTTTAATCTTTACCACACATGGAGGCGATGAAACTGCTGCTGTCCACAGGGGCCGCCAAAACCAACTTTACACTGTCGTTATAGTACGCATTTATTTATATTCTTTATTTATATTCATTTTTGTATAACTTTAGAGTAAGTTCATAGTAACTTTATAGTAACCCCACAGCAGGAGGTGGTGTCAGAGCATACCTGGGCAGGTATAAACACATGAAGCTGATAAATGTTTCTGTTTCTACACCTGATCAATAATCAATAACACCTGTTAATTACACTGACTGGAGCTATTTTAACATTTTCCGTCCTTCTGCCACACTGTTTGAAGCTGCAGCTGACAGGTGGGCGAAGGGGGCGGAGCCTCGCGTTCACCTGCGTGATCAGTTTTGACTTGTTGTGAGAAAAGGTGCATTCAAGGTGCAACAGTAAGGTCTGTAAAACTGAGCTGTAATTTGTGTTGCCTCCTGCATGTCAACAGGTGAGTGACATTGCTCCACCTGTTTCCATGGAGACCAGAGGCCACCTGCAGTTTGACGTGTTCCTGCTCAGAACACAAGAAAGACTCAAAGGTTCATCTGATCAGTGATTGTTCGATCGACTGATGATCAGATTGCTGATATGAGGATGCAAAATAAAACATGACGTGATGTCACTGATTTGAATCTGATATCCATGGAAACGTTCAGTGATCAGAAAAACGATCAAACTATTTTCTTCTCTATATAAATATAAACTCTTCACTTAAATATCCATCAGTTATTCATTATTTGTCCATGTGATTAATCATCAGTTGCTCTGACTCCGCCCACAGCCTCTCAGCCAATCACAGCGCAGGAATCTCAGCATCAGCAGCTCTTCAGAGTCGTGCTGCAGAAAGAGAGAGACAGGTGTCACTGATGATGTCACCACAGAGGGGCAGTGATGATGTCATTAGAGAGAGAGACAAGCTGTTTTTGGTACTGATACTACATACCAATGTATGATCAGTGATCTCATACTAATCATTTATTTTCATAATGTAATATTCATGCTAGCATATTGTTTATGTGCTATCTTCATACTGACTCATTCTGTTCACGCTGTTATATTATATATATTTTATTTTATATATTATGTTATATGTAATTTTTACATCTGCTGACAGATCACAGAGCTGATTAAGTGAGTGCAGACACAGAAACAGACAAAAACGTCCGTCCAGAGTAGCTGCTGTGGAGTTAGATGATGATTTTGCATAGTAATAATAATGACTAATAATTTCCTTCAGATTAACGACGTGTTCACTTCAAAGCAGAGAAACATCGTAAAGTGTGTCGGTCGGGTTTTGTGCACCTCGACAGCAGCTTCAGGTCTGAACTCTGGATGCACGTTTTTATGTTTCTGCAGTCATTCATTCATGTTTTCACTGTGACCCGTCATGGTACACAAATATTATATTTACACTGAATCATACGTGATCAATCTGCACTGAGGAAACATTCATGTATTATCACCTTTAACCTGAGGTGAACTTTACACATCTAGCAGCTCTTTAATTAGCCAAAACTTGCTGATCATTCTTAGTAATCATCCAGTTCCTGATCATACACTTTAGTATTGAGTCAGTACCTGCTGGTATTTTCCCACTCTGGTTAACACAGATGTTTTTACCTAAAATCAGCAACTCATCCTGGAAATGTCAGACATTTTATTGTTTACGTTTTCATAGGTGTCAGTCTACTGATTTGCATCTGAAAAAATTACAAATCCCTGTTGAGTTCTGACCAGGTTAAAATAAATATTTAATCGTTGCTGATATTTTTGGTAAAAACAGCTCTGGAGACCCGTTTACCAAACATCTGTTTGCAGGTGAGAAAATCTGAGCCAATGAGCAAGGCACTGGCGTGATTCCTACAGTAAAATCACCACAGAAGAAGAGTTTAAATGACGACGATTCAAAGAGAAGTTTGACAGCTTTTTAATAGATTTAAAACATCAGAAAAAAGAACAAGTACACAGGTCGACTCTGAGGCGGATTCTTTTACTTGTTTTTTATTTCTGTCCGTGCGTTTCCATAATTTTGTCCCAACAGTTTTTAGTTCAGGATCTCTGATCTGCAAACAGACGGTAAAAAGAGTCTGACCGCTGAAACAACAAACAGGAGAGGGAAAATCCAACTTCTTCATCATCATAATCAACAACATCATCATCATCACGAGCAGCTGTCCTGCCTAACAGTCAGTGTTTCCTACCTGTCCGTCTGTCAGGCTAATGTTGTCAACTGAAGCTCCGGGGTCTCAAACAGAGTGAGATGTCGGTGACTTGGTCTGCATAAAACATCTCTGATCAATGAGTCTGATCAATTATCAGCAGCTCTGACAGCCTGATCAACCCGGAAAGGTTCCAGGATTCGGCTCTGAGAAGAAATCATCAGAGGTCTGATCTCATGATCAAACTAAAACCCTCAGTCCGCTCTGACTCAGCTCTGGACCCTGTTTGAGACCCCCGGCCTCAGTTTGTTTCACAGTTTTCATTTCTTAACTTTGAAAAGGGAAATAACGCTTCTGTGTAAAGAAATGTTTTCAGTATGTGAATTCCTCAGCAGAACCCCGAGGAACCAGAGGACAAACACAACAGGAAGTGACCCGTCAGCAAGTCACCGGAACGAAGTGATTCACTGACTCGAATCAGAATTTAAATGACGATTAGAAACGGAGCTTCGGGAGGTTGGACATTTTGATCGATCCTTCTCATCGATCACTCTGTCCTCAATAAATCAGTCACTCCTAATCAATCAACCAACAGAACATCAGAATGAACTCTGTCCCCAACACCTAGCGAGCCTAGCTTAGCAACTGTTAGCTTAGCTCAACCATGAGGACGTTAATTAGTGTTTCTTTAAAAATTCTTGCTTGTTCATTCATTATCATTGATGTAAATGTATGACATCAACGTGATGTCATTATGAGGTCATTTCACACGGCTCTGTCATCCAATCATCCAGCTAAGTTTTCAGGGCAGCTCCAGTGACTTGGTTTTCTTGGATCCTACATTTCCCATAATGCATCTAGATAGTGTCTTTCATTAGAGCCCCCCTGTTTGGGGAACAGACCTGTCATTTGTAGTCTGATGACATCATAATTTTCTAACCAGGTCAGTGAAGTGACGGCATGTAAACTCAGTAAGTGACCCTTTAACGGGCCTAATGAAGACAATGTGAGAAAGAGGCGAATAGAAACTCTGACACCTGCCTAAAACTGAGGACCTCTGTGAAGACAGGGGGAGGAGACTGCAAAGACAAGCCCCGCCCACTGCTGCCCTGACAGATAATTTAGAAGCCCCTCCCCCTCTTCCAATCAGGAAGAACAGGAAACAGAAACATGAATATGTTCCTAGTCTGCATTAGTCTCTGACAGACAGACGGGTATCAGTCTGGGGGGGGGGGGCGGGACAGGCTCTTCCTGTAGCAGGCAGGGCAGAGATGGAGGGGCGTGGCACTGTGGGGGAGGGGGGGTGGCAGCCGGAGCTGATGCTACGTCTCAAACTGCGTGAGCAGTGCCCTGACTTCAGGCGTCAGCTGTTTGGCGGCACTGGCGGCCTCGGCGATGGCACGGCGGTACGGCCCCTTCCTCTTCCTGTCGAAGCGGGACTGGAAGCTCTCCAGGAAGGGCGACAGCTGGGTGAGCGGCAGGAAGGAGGTGGTGGGGGAGCCGAACCACGAGACTCGCGCCTCCTGCCGCACCGCCAGCCCCGTGTCGCCGCGCCGTGACACCGTGATGCCGAGCACGCGCGCCGGCCACCAGGGGAAGCCGTAGATCTTCGCCCAGACGATGTCGCCGACGCACACCGTCCGGCCGTCAGGGAGCGAACACTTGGACACCACTTTGGAGAAGACAGAGGAGGACGAGGAGGAAGAGGAGGAGGACGAGGATGTGGAAGACTTACGACGTCGCTTCAGTTCACCTCCCTCCTCCTCCTCCTCTTCCTCCTCACCGCCAGCCTGCGTCTCCTCGCCATGAGCTCTGGGAGGAGGGGTGGTGGGGGAGGAAGAGGAGGGACAGCGAAGCCCTAACAAGGAGGAAGAAGGAGGGGGGGCAGGAGCAGGGGGAGAGGAAGACGGAGGGTCTCCTGGAGGGGGGAGGTCAAAGGTCTCTGTGGAGCTGCACTCTGAGTGGGAGGAGTCTAGCGAGGAAGCAGAGGAGGGGGGAAGGGCCTCCACTACCTGCCCACCATCTCCTGCCCCTCCCTGTTCCAGCCACTCCTCCTCAGGGGGGCGGACCTCCTCGCTCTCCATGGCAACACTGGGTGCACAGGAGGGGGGCGTCTGAAGAGGAGATTTGGTTGAGGGAGGGGGCGTGGCTGTGGCTAATGTGGGGATGGGGGTGGGGGTGGGGCTTAAAGCAGCTTTGGGAGGTGACGAGCGAGCGCTCTGTTTGGGCGGGGAGGAGGAAGATGAGGAGGAGGAGCAGGGCAGCTGGCTGTCATCGGTACGATACCTTTGAGGTTTGAGCCGCATTCTGGGCGGGAGCGCTGTGTTGGAGCTCGAGCCGACAGCGGCGCCGCTGAGGTGCTGCAGGCGGCGAGTGAAATGGACCTTCTGGTTGTGGTTCTGCAGGGCGGCGGCGCGCGTCACAGCCTTGGTGCGGTCCTGGCTCTGCGTCTGATGCCGGTCCTGGTTCTGGTCTTTGGACCGGCGATGCTGCGGTGGTGGCGGCTGTGAGCTTCTCGCCAGCTTCTTGAGAACCTGTCGTGCTTTGGAGCGATCAACAGCAGAACCTTTGGCCAGAACCTTCTTAGAGTTCAGCTTCAGACACATACGGCTGGACGACGATGGCAGCGAGGGCGAAGATGAAGCCACGCCCCTCAAGACGCGCTGAGAGGAAGATGACGATGAAGATGACACACGTATCCCTGATGACGAGCGTCTGTCGGCGGTGCCTCGTCCTCCCTTGTCATCGTTCCTCAGCCGTTTGACCTCAGAGGAAATCGGTCCCTCAGCTGCTCGCCGCCGCCGGGACGCCTCCTCACCCCTCAGGTCCACCGTGCCCCGTCGTGCCTCCCTGTGGCCACCTGATGCCACCACACTTTTGCATTTATCACAGAGCACCTGGCGGGGGCGGAGCTTGATGGCGTTCATGATGGAGGTCGGCTCCTCGCAGCGGTAGCGCCGTTTCGGCCGTTTGATTTTACGTGGCAGCGGCTGAGGTAAGGCCTGGTTGTAGGTGTCCCTGATGAACAGAGGGGGGGGGTACGGCGCCCCCTCCTGGAACAGTGGTGGCGGTTTGGAGGTCCAGGAGTGAGGTGGGGGCGGGGACGCGGGACTGGTAGTGACCTCCTCCTGTTTGGTGGGAGGGTCGTCGCTGGTGACCGGCTGCACGGTCATCTGAGGTCGACTCCGGTCGTCTCGCCTGGGAAACACTGTGATGGGAATACCGTACGGTCCGAACCTGCACACAAACAAACAGGTAAACCTCAGAGAGCGAAACCGACTTCAGCCACACTCAGGTACGAACTTTAAACTCTCAAATACGAGCGTCTTATTGTGAGTCTCCAACAGCAGAAACACCTGAACAGAGCCTCAGCATGCAAACTGTCAACTGTACAGCGGCACAGACAATAATAATAATAATAATAATAATAATCATAATAACATAACAATCGTAGACTTTGTGTGTGTTTGAGGATGGTGAAACATGATGAGCAGCGATTTGAAGGAAAACAACAGAAACCTGCTGTCAGTTATGCTTGTTTTTAACAGCTCACTGACGAATAACTGACTGTAACATACATATTACATATAGAACACATATTACACATAATATTCATGTATTACATATAACACACACAACCATGCTACATATACAACGCACACACGTATGTGTAAGACATTACACATACATAACACAACACATGTTAAATATGTAGATACATAAACAAGTTACACATATAATCTGTAATTATTGCCGACATATTGAATGTGAATTGATGGATATCAACAACATGTCAACAGAAACAGGTCTGATGCTGCAGCATCAGGACCGACGCTATTTTATATATATATATATATATAAATAAATTTATGTATACACACACATACATATATTTTTATAGAACCCTATTACAAAGTTAAATCCCACTGTGTGATTATATATTATATCATAAAGGCCTTATAACTATTTAAAATTAATCATTATTCTCGGAATGGTTGATCATTGATCCTCCACTGATCAACTGATTTCAGTCTGAACAGGCAGAAACGGTTCATGCAGAGATTGTTGATTATTAAACATATTGATTGATTAATAAACGTATTGATTTATTAATATACGTATTGATTGATTAATAAACATATTGATTGATTAGTAAACGTGTTGAACGGAGGAATCTGCGGTGTTTAAATAAAGTTTACCTTTTGGAAACGTCCATCAGCACCCCCGAGAACACCTTCTCCCCGAGCCGGAAGGACACCACCAGCGCGTCATCGATGACGTGATCTAGGCAGACCCGGACCTCGGAGCCCAGACTCAGATCCGGACCGAGACCGGGACCGCCGAGCGCCCCGGGGCCGGCAGCGGCTTGGCCGGGCTCCGGGTCGGGCTCCGGCCGAGCACGGTCCTCCGCGGCCGGCCTGTCCTGCTTGCCGGTGTCCGCCAGCAGCCGCCTCTTCGGGGCCCGGCCCGGCGGCTCGTCGCTGCCCGCTGAGGTCTGCCCGTACGCCGCCTCAGAGTCCAGCCGCTCCGCCCCGGCCGGCCGGTCCTCCTCCGCCGGGCCGGGCCGCAGCTCCGGCTGCAGCAGGGCCGTGTAGCCTCGGTCCCGGCCCGCGGTGTCGGCCCGGTCCGTCGTCTCGTTGGTGGTCGGTTCTGCCGGTTCCGCCAGAGACAGCCCGGCCTCGGTGGAGGGCGGCGGGGCCGGGAAGGAGTGCAGGAAGACGGCGGAGGGCTCGGCCAGGATGCTGCGGTACACCGCCTGCACCGACACGTTCCCGCCGCCCTCCGGCTCGCCCGCTACGGCGGGAGAGAACCGGTCCGTGTTGACTCGGTCCACCGGGAAGGTACCGATCAGTTCGTCGGTAACGGCGGGATCTTTTCCCGCCGCGGGCTCCAGCTGCGGCCCGACATGGCGGCGCTCCGCCCCGGCTCCACCATCCTCCACCTCCGCGACTGGGACCGGCTCCCGCGGCCCGTCGCTGTCCAGCGGGGCTCCCAGGAGTCCCGGGCCGACCGGGCCCGGTTCTGGCGGGCCGCCGTCGTCCGGCGCCGCGGTTATTGTTGTTATCGGAACCGCCGCTCCTGGCTCTGCAGCCACGGCCGCCATTTTCTTCCGCTGTGCTGCCGAGCGGCGCGTTGCCCCGCCCCCCAGAGTCCGACCAGCGGCGCAGCCGTGCTGTGATTGGTTTGAGCTTCCGTCACTCAAATGAAACGAGGCAGCGCGTCCTCTCTGATTGGACGAACCTGTCAGAGTCGGTAGTTAAGCCACCAGCAGGGGACGTTTATGTTCACACGAAACAAAAACAGATGATCGAACACTGATCGATCAACAGCTGATTAGTTCCAAATATAAATGCTTCATCTGTCACGGGAAATTCATATGATAAAAAGCATTTAAAGAACATTTTTAAAAACAAACCCACTTCTGATCACAATTGCCGACATGCTGAACGTGTCCTTCAGCATAAAATCACAGAAGATTTATTTCTGGTTCTGTCTCAGTTTGGTCAAGAATCATCATCCACAAAGATTTGGGAGGTCAGAATAAATTAATGCAAGACAACTTGAAATTTACTTTGATCAAGTCAACCTTTATTTAAACACCTTTAACTTTATTATTGGTTTGGTAATGATTAATCAAAGTCCATGTGTCTTATTACTATAAACACATTTCTAGACTTTTTATGTTTCAGGCTTAAAACTATAAAATCACTCGTACATCCTGCAGAGCTGAAATATTCTCAGCTCGTCCACTGATGTGAGTGAAGTTTTCCTCTCTGTGGTCACTCTGTTTATCAGAAGAAGATCAATCAGTAAACATCAACATATCTCCAGCAGTCTTCATCCAAACACTCCAAACTGACACAGACCATCTTTGGATATCAGATATTAGAGTTTAACACAGTGTTCAGATCAAACACTGAGTTTACACTGATGCTCAGGATCTGCTGCCATTTTACTGTCTGAGCAACACTTTCACTTCACTTTCAAATTAATTTCTTCAAACACCTGAAATCAGTGGCAGCTTTATTGCAGTTTATCCCCAATATTTTGACTGTTCAAATCAGTTAATTAATCAAATATCATCTGTGGTTTGTCTGTGAAACTCTCGATGTAAAACCTATGTTGACCCAGTCTAATGTTGTTTACTTATCAAAATTGTTTACTTAATGTTGATTGGCTTAGGTTTTTTTTTTTTAAGCTGGTTTAAAATAAATCTGTAACTGCTGTCATTGCAGCAAGTCCTTACATACACCTCAGTGGAAGTACTGCTTCTTGAGAATCAGCTGGATCAGGACCAGGATGTTATAGGATGAACCACAAAGTGGAAGTCACTTACAAATACAAATAACTCACTTATATTTATAATGAAATGATGAGTGTTGATATAATTATGGTTTTATTACACTGAGAAGTCATTGTAACCTGTTGGTGATTATCACACTTAGGATTATAAAATGTGCAGCAATCCTTCACTATTCAGATTCAGATCCCTTTGTTTGTCCCACAGCAGGGAAATTTACAGGGCAATCAATTTTATATTGCTTCGCTATTGAAACATATATCAGGGATTTTTTTTTCTGGATCGCGGATTTCTGTGGACAATATTGGCGCTGGTCTGTATCCTTGGCTCATTGGAGAGCAGCATTAGATTCCATTTTGCGTTAGTCAGCATCTCATCTTGCTCATTCAGCATCGAGTGTTTTGCTGCATGAAGTCTTAACGTTTGTACTGTTTTGTGCTTATCTTTGTTTATTACATGTTTAAAACTGTATGACATATTAAATAAA
This sequence comes from Amniataba percoides, assembly GCA_037176925.1. Taxonomy (NCBI): domain Eukaryota; kingdom Metazoa; phylum Chordata; class Actinopteri; order Centrarchiformes; family Terapontidae; genus Amniataba; species Amniataba percoides. The sequence continues at coordinate 23,585,866 of JBAJHX010000067.1, read as the reverse complement.
ACTCCTCAATGATATATGATGTATGCATGTATATTTGCTCATAGTTTATAAACAGTGTGTTTACATACATAATTTCAACTAATATTACCTAATATCTAAGAGAATATAAAGGGTTTATAGTGTATAACTGTGTGGGACATAAAATATGTGGACTTAAAATATATAAAAATAATCATATAAACATGTTTCTACTTTGTGGATTTTCAACTTTCAAAGGGGGTTCTGGAACGCAACACCTTCAATAGAGGAGGGATCACTGTACAGCAAAATAAAATGTTAAACACTAAAGTCAAAGAGTCTGTCAAAAAGGACATTTTGTCATTTAAACACCTAAACCGATTGACTGCTGAACACAATTAATTATTATTTTTTAAAGAATTAATTCTATAGGTTTGATTTTCATAGCAGGCTAATGATCATTGCTGCATGTTTACGAAGAAACAATCAAACAGTCTGACCACATTCACTGGTGATATCTGCGGTTCATATAAAGACAGTTATATGGCTATATAACATCGGTTATGATAATGAAAACATGTTAGCCTCAATCAGGTAAGTCACATCTGAAAGATGCAGCCACATATATTACGTTTTATGTTACTATTATTCACATAACAACTTGTGTCATGTATCAGTATTTTTTGTTATCCAAGTGATCAGTTTCAGACTTTTTTCTGTATTTTAGAGGTGACATTACCTCACTAGAGTGTCATTACTTCATCTCTCCTGGAGGGGCCATTGACGGCACCAAAGTCATTACCAGCAAGTAAACACATAAGATAGTGGAGAGGACGATGGTGGAGCCTTTTTCATGCTAGTCCAAAGTTTTAGATCACATTTGTATCTACTGCTGTTTTTCCACTGGTAACTAAAACTAAATTGTAAGAGAACTAAGCCGTCTGTGCTCTGATCTATTTCATCAATACTTACGTGGCTGTCTTTGTTTGTTACTTTATCAAAGCCAGATTACCTGATTAAAGTGATTGTATGTGTTACCTCTCAGATTATTTTTAGTTTTGACTTTGGCCCATAAGTTCTTCACAGTCTGCTTTGAGGTAAAGCAACCTCCAGGTTCTTCTTTCAGACAAAGCTCCAAGACCACCTGCCTTAAAGGGAAGCAGGACTCACTTGGGAGAGGAGATTTCCATCCAGATAAGACTTCGTCTGGTGTTAACATAACTGGAGATAGATAAGGATGAGGGCGAACCAAGACGACAGCTCTTCATAGTCACACATAGATCACCATGAAAAAAAAACAATAATCATCACAGTTTTATTAGTGTCTGCCATTGATTATTGATTTATCATGACCAATGACAAATAGTTTAAAACGTTTCAGTTTTAAAACACTCAATGCTATAGTCTCCTCTAATCAATAAATCTACAATTAAACGTTAAATGTTATAAACTGTAAAATGAATTTTCTGGAACAAAAAACATTTACTGTATTTTCGGGACTATAAAGCGCACCAGATTATAAGGCACATTAAGCGAAACAAAACAGTCCGTACGTATCACTCCGCGAGACTCCTGACTACGGTGGCCATAATGCTCCAACAATCCATCAAGCAGCGCAGCTTCGTAGCTTACCAAAGTCATACTAA
>JBAJHX010000067.1:23572016-23584162 GCA_037176925.1 Amniataba percoides | reverse complement strand
GAGGTCAGTAAGCACAACCAGAATTCATATATAAGGCGCACCGGATTGTAAGGCACACTGTTGATTTTTGAGAAAATTAAAGCGCTCCTTATAGTCCGGAAAATACAGTTTACTGAAATGTGTCACTGGACTCTCATTGGTTCATTGGCTTTGTTGCAAATGACTCCAAGCATCTGATTGGTGAGGTCCAATGTTTAATCCAGCAGTAACTGGTTCTGAATTCTGTTGTCTGATTGGTCAGAGTGCATTGAGTCCAGTCCCTTCTGCTTCCTTCAGCTCTTTTAAAGCCACGCCCCCTGCGTCAGAGGCCATGCTTTCTTTGAATGACCTGTCCTCTTCCTGTTGAGGGACTGGGTTTCTTCCTGACCTGTAATTGAGATAATTATCAGTTGCTGATATTTCTTAGTTATTGATCAGATGTGCTAACACTGGTAATGAAGCTAACACTGCTAATGAAACTAACTGTTAGCTGTTAGCCCACCATTTCTCCTCCACATCCTCAATGGTGTCAGGCAGCGGCATATTCAGCGTTTCTGGCAGGAAGCAGGCAAAGCAACCAGCCAACACTGCGGCCCCTCCATACACCACACTGGGCAGAGCAGGAAGTACCTGGGAAATTTATTCCATCATTGTGATTAGCATAAGCTAGACAGACAGACAAACAAAATGAACAATTTGATGAACAAGCCAGAATAAGATCTATCTTTATGCTAACGATGTGAAGCTGGAAATCCACTGTGTGCTCAGGTCTGTTTTTTAGGTAGTGTTTATAGCAAAGTGGCTTTTGTAGCCTCAGTAACATAATTTAAGTTCCTGTTATCATGTTTGAGCTGTAAAAATCTCACAGGATATTGCAGTAAAGAAAAAGAGATGATGTCTGATTTTAATGTCATGAATATCTTAAATATTACTAAGCGCTATTATTATTGTTGTAATTATCATTATTAACTGCAAAATGATGATATGAGTTATGAACGATTGATATTCATAACAATGTGTTACTCAATTATTAGTGTCAAATCACTACCAAACTACATTACATAATTCATTTATTATTATTCACTTTAATATATCAGGATGTATTTGGATTTATCATTGGTCTAACTTAAGTCCTGTTTCCATCCACAGGAAAATTAAATTAATTCAGTTGTATTTCCTTATTTCTTCCAGTGACTCGACCTGTATTCTGTAACTGAAGTGGATCAAATCAATACAAAGCATAAAGACAAATGAGTAATTAACTAAGTTAATATTTGTTAATAAGGTTTGTGTTGGTGATGTCACCTCGTCCAAGATCAGGACAGCGGGGGCCGCCATGCTGCCGATTCTCGCCATAGTGGACACGAAGCCCATTCCTGTCTGTCTGAAAACACAACAAACACACTGTGAGGTTTTAAAGGGATCCAACAGGACTGTGCTTGACCCCTACTGGTGTTGATTCTCATCTTGCTGTTAGTGATATTATTGTTGATAAATGGATTTAGCTGGCCCCTCCTTGAACTGCCACCTTACCATGGTGGAGGGGTTGGTGTGCCCGAATGATCTTAGGAGCTATGTTGTCAGAGGCCATTACGTCCCTAATAGGACCTGTTTGCCATGAGAGACCCTATTTGATGGGTCAGACTTAGAGCAGTTTGCAAGGTCATCATGGATAAAAGAACAACAAAGACGTCACCTATATTGGCGTTATTGGGGCCCCACCCTGGAGCCAGGCCTGGGGTTGGGCATAACAGGCGAGTACCTGGTGGTCGGGACTTTGCCCACAGACCTGGCCAGGCTCAGCCCAAAATGGTGACATGGGCCTGCCTTTCAGTAGGCTCACCACCCACAGGAAGTGCAATGAGGGGCTGGTGCAATATGGTTTTGGGTTATCCGACTGGGGACTCCATTGTTCTACTGGGGGACTTTAATGTTCACTTGGGCAGCGACAGTGATACCTGGAGGGGCAGGATCGGGATTGAGTCCGAGTGGACCATGTTCTCTGCCTCCTTTGTCAACGCAGCAGCTTGAAGTTGTGGATGCAAGGTCTCCAGTGCCTGTTGTGGCGGCAACCCCCAAAACGGGTGCTGGACACCAGAAGTAAAGGATGCTGTCAAGCTGGAGAAGTCCTATCAAACCACATTGGCCTGTGGGACTCAGGTCTGGAAGGAGTTGGGTGAGGCCATGGAGGAAGACTATTGGTCGGCCCCAAAGAAATTCTGGCAAACCGTCTGGCACCTCAGAAGGGGGAAGCAGCTCTCTGCCAACATTGTTTACAGTGCGGGTGGGGACATTGTTGGACGGGGGAAGGATTACTTTGAGGATCTCCCCAGTCCCACAGTCATGCCTTCCACTGAGGAAGCAGAGGCTGGGGACTCTGAGGTGGACTCTTCCATCACCCAAGCCGAAGTCACTGAGGTAGTTTGCAAACTCCTCAGTGGCAAGGTGTCAGGAGTGGATGAGATCCGCCCTGAGTACCTCAAGTCTCTGGATGCTGTGGGGTTGTCTTGGCTGACACACCTCTGCAGCATTGCATGGAGGTCGGGCACAGTGCCTCTGGAGTGGCAAACCGGGGTGGTGGTCCCTCTTTTCAAAAAGGGGGACCAGAGAGTGTGCTCCAAATACAGGGGGATCACACTTCTCAGCCTCCCCAGGAAAGTCTACGCCAGGGTACTGGAGAGGAGAATTCAGCCAACAGTCGACCCTCGGATTCAGCGCTTGAGGGTTTGTGGGAATTTGCCCAACCAGTCCACATGTGCTCTGTGGATCCAGAGAAGGCATTTGACCATGTCCCTCGTGGTATTCTGTGGGGGATGCTCTGCGAGTATGAAGTCTGGGACCCTTTTCTAGGGGCTGTTCAGTCCCTTTATGACCGGCATAGTAGCTTGGTTCAGATTGCCGGCAGTAAGTCAGACCTGTTTCCGGTGTATGTTGGACTCCAGCAGGGCTGCCCCTTGGGTTAGAGATAAGGTGAGAAGCTCAATCACAGGAGAAGCTCAGAGTAGAACCGCTGCTCCTTCACATCGAGAGGAGTCAGCTGACATGGCTTGGGCATCTGTACCCATATCCCACCGGGAGACCCCGGGTAAGACCCAGGACACGCTGGAGAGACTATGTCTCTCAGCTGGCCTGGGAACACCTTGAAGACCCCCTGAAAGAGCTGCAGGAAGTGTCTGGGATGAGGGAAGTCTGAGCATCTCTGCTTAGACTGCTGCCTCCATGAAAAAAACTGGATGGATGGATGATTTAGCTGGTACAGTCCTGAAGTTTTGTTTCCCATGGTGACCATGTTTCTCTTCCCTGTTTTGTGCCTCAGGGTCTACTCTGGGACCATTTCTAATCTTACACCTTCATGCTGATGATACCCTGATATATGTCTCAGTGAGGCCTAAAACAAGACACATTAACAGACAGTGTAGACTGGATATCTGAATATTCAACACAAATATTTTCTTTTTTGTGTTCGGATAACTTCGATGTTTCCTAACATGCACCAATCAGAAAAACATCCAGACAAATTATGTTGAGATCTAAACTTTTAATGTTAGATCACCCTGACATTTTAATCTACCCAACCAACTCAGACTGTGAAACCGGGAACTGGCATGTTTACCTGACTGTCAGATGCTGTTTATGAAAAACAAATAAAGCTGTGGAGTCCTTCAGTCTGAAACTGAAGCTTAATCTGCAAGAAACTGTGTGCAGCTTCAGCCTTCATGTTCCTGGTTCAGTTTGATGAAACTTTATTTAAAATGAATATATTTGCTGATGGAGGACTCAGAAAGGAGACACAGAGAAGCTAGAAGTAGACTGAGCTAGTGAAGATAACTGAGGAGGTTGAAAAGATCCCTAATCTTAACCCAACCTCCCCATCATCTCAAAGATGGGGAGGTCTCATCATAGCTTCAGGCCTAAAACTGAAGATATGCTGACATTTTTCTGCCTTATATTTGAGGTCTTCCATTAAAACACTCATGTTGTCAGGATCTAAGGCAGCAGTCTCACCTGATGACGGTGGGGTAGAGCTCTCCGGTGTACAGGTAGACAGTGGTGAAGGAGGCCGAGGTGAAACCTTTACCGAGACACGCTAATGTGGTCCTTATGGTCTGCATGTCTGAGGGCGATATTAATAATAATTTAATATGTCTGTCTTTGTGAGGACATTTAGCCTGATTTGAATCTACTTCAGTTTATGATAGTTGGTTTGAATTTTGAGGATTCACCCAGGGAACATTAGTCTGTATTTCTCACCCATGTGTGTATATTAGTTTGTGATTTAAGGTATGTTAGAGTTTATTTGTGTGTTTTTGTTGCCTGTGCATGTGTGTACTTGGATATATTAGTATGTATTACTGACTTAACTGTGTGTGTATTGTATGTCTGTGTTTGATTTTTTTGTGACCAGTAGGTATGCATTAGTGTGTATTACTGTGTGTGTCCTCATTACCAGCGGGCACAAAGATGTTGGCGAAGATGATGAGTGCTGACAGGAAGAGGCAGGCGGCCTGTGAGACCCTCCTCCCCAGGTAACTGAGCATTCCCAGAGCCAGTAGTTTGGCGGGAACATCAACAGCTCCAAAGATGATCTGCATCAGGTAGATACTCACCTGTAACAAGCAAAAGCAGACAGGTGGCTAATGTTGACTTTCAGTCCATATTACATGTTCATGTAGTGACCACAGTAACCGCCACCGTCTATATATGATAAGGTATGGTAAGGTAAGGTCAGTGAGCTGGATAGGTCAGCTGCTGTTTGCTCACTTGCTCAGTGCTAATCAGGTCACTCACCCCAAACTTCTGCAGATCCATTGCTAAACCATAGTATGCAAAGCTTGTGGAGAACCTGGAAAAGAAGACAGACTGCTGAGACAGGAGCTAGACAGGTGGACGGTTGGACAGGTGGATGGGTAGTTCTATGGACAGGTGACTGGTTGAAGTTCAAACCCTGATAAAGTGAGTTAGTGGTCTAATAACAATAATAATAACACACAGCTGATAAAGTGTCAGTGAGGCGTTGGTCGTCCTCCAGAGCAGCTTCCTTAATTATCCAAGTGTGTGAACTCTTTTGGAGGGATGAGCACATTCTTCCAAAGATATTCCCTCATTTGGTGTTTGGGTGATGGAGGTGCAGAGTTCTCTCAAACACATAACTCCAAAACCTTCCACAGCTGTTCAGCTGGGTTCAGGTGCAGGATGCCTCCTGTGAGCAGAGCCTGGCTGGTTTGTGCAGCTGTGAACACTCAGATGTGGACTGGTGTTTGTGAAGAGACTGCCATCAGAGCTCCATCAATTAAACTCATCAGATCTCTTCCTCTGAACATCTTCATATATCAGAATCAGCATTTATATGAAGAGCATCATGGGATGTTCACTGAAGAGCAGCTGTGAGAAAACATCTGTTTCTTTGTTTTACACTCATTTTATCAGGTTTTTCTTTTCATTCATCAGTCACCTGTTTGTATTGTGTCTTGTGTCAGGTTGAACATGAACACAACAAGTATTTCTCAAACATTTTTCTGAGGTCTGTTATATTTTGAACTGAACTTAATCTGTTGTTGAATGAATAAACATAAAAAATAAATGTGCATGAATACAGGTAACATTAGAGGAGGCGTATTTTCTAACCAGACAGCAATCAGACAGATGGAGATACGTCTCATTCCTCTGGTCCTCAGCAGGTCGTAAGCTGTGAATGATGAACGACTTGACTCAATCTCCTTATTCATGTGAGAGTGCAGAACCTGCAGGTCATATGGAACTGATGTCAGCCTCTGATTGGATATCACACATTTTTTACGTGTGACAGGTAGTCAGAGAGACCAGTTACCTCTAGTGTCAACTTGTCGATTATCTCTGATTTTCCATTGATTCGAGCGACTCTATGAAGACTCTTTAATGCATCCTCAGACCGGCGGTTCAGAACCAGCCAGCGAGCTGACTCTGAGTACCACCTGACCAAGCAGAAAGCAGAAAGATCAAAAGTGCCTAACCAATCAGAGAGCACACAGTTTAAAGCGAAATGACCAATCAGTGCAGAGAACATTTATTTTGAAAATCTACACTGACCAGCTGTAAGCAAAAAACAGGAACTGGGGGGCACAGACGACCACCTGCAGCTTCCTCCAGTCTCTCAGCCAATAGGCAAGTCCTGCCAGGATCATTTGACCAAAGGTGAAGAAGAAGGAGGTGAGTGTGCCCACTAACGTCCTCTCTTTGGTCGGGATCCACTCTACCTCTGGAGAGAGACAGGTAGGCAGACATACATGTTAAACAGACAGACGGGCAGACGGACTGTGATCTGTGTTTGAGAGCACTTCATCAGTTTCTTTCCAGAGACGTTAAAGACTGAGCCTGCAGTTTATTACAAACGGGTAGACATAAAGTTATACTGGTAGACAGGTACTCAATGAGACTCCATTCAAGATGACTCCAGACACCGCCATTCCACTCAGAAATCTAAAAACGCAGTAGGCGGAGTATGAAGGCGAGAGGGCGGAGCTACAGCCAAGCACCCCCAGCTGCAAGTATGACCAGATAAGGACCGAGCGCCTCCCAAACCTGAGAGAGAGCCAGAGAGAAGATTGTGGTTGGTTTTTTAGTGCACACCTACGATATAAAACATTGACAAAGTCATAAATACATTGCTCCACAGAGCCTCTGCTAGTTCACAACGTTAATGGTAAAAAGTTTAAACAGGTGTGTCGTACCTGTCTGACAGCCCACCATAAATGATGGCCCCAGTTAAAACTCCCCCCATATAGATGGTCTGAATCATCTGTTTCAGAGGACGCAGAGAGCACACCAACTCCCACTGACAGGGTGACAGAGGCAGAGACACAATAAACATACTGTGAATGAAGTACAGGAGACGCTGCTGCTACACACAATCCTGCCAACTGTTAACCAACCAACCAACATCTGCCCCTCTACACCAAGACAGCCTCTTATACCTACAGCACCTTAAGTCCACAGGGACCCCTGTCAGGATCTGTTTTCTGTACCACACAAAGGCACCTGAGGATCTGGACATCTCCTCTGCAGCTTCTTCTGACCCACAGAGAGGATCTGACTGGCTGCATCACCTCACTCCCCACCTCTCTCCTTTGCTACTCACACTGCCTTTCTCTCACTCACAAATAGCCATTCTGCTCTGGACCATCACAACTCTGAAACTGAGACGAATCTAAGCGCAACCAGCTTAATTTCAATGTCAGGACAACAGCAGTGTCACTCTAGCTTCTCATCAATAATAATACAGTTGAACTGATCTACAACTTCTCAGACTCACAGTGGAAAATAAACACAACTTCGACCAGCATATTCAAAAAGGAGCTGTCATGTTTCACAGCTCAGCTGTCAGGCCATCACATGCACTATAAATTCAGCATCCCTGGACATCACGTACCCACACAACAATACTGTGCTGTCCTCTGGACACAGATGGGCTACAGGTAAGGTGTGAATGGCTTACTTTGGCAAAAAATCCTGCAGCCACTGCAGCCCTAAACAAGGTGAGTTGCTGAGCAAACTACTACGAGTTTAGTTATTCTGTAGTTTGCCACTGTAGTATGATGTGTGTGTGTATGTGTGTGTTTTCCTACAATGTATGCATTTTCTCACAGAGACAATAAAGTCTCATTGTAAAGTTCACCCACAAGCCCCTAAAGATTCATTACAACCTCTTAAGGGTTCACTACAGAAACAAACAGGCACAGGCAGGAATACAGGAGCACAGTAGGAGTGGTGACAACTCAGCAAGGAACAAAACAAAAGGACCAGTATATATACACTCCGTGGGTGACAGAGGAGTGGAAACAGGTGAGGAGACTAACAGGGGACAGGTGAAACTAATAAGGGAGGAGCAGAATAATCAGAGGTGAGAAACACAAGGACAGGAAGTCAAGTGACAGACGTGATGAGAGGAAGGAATACAAAATAAAACAGGAGGTGAGCAAAACTGAAGATAAACTCAAGGACAGGAGACAGGAAACAACTAACACGGGGAACCTAAAGACAAGGAGGACACAAGGAAAACCAGGCACCAGAAAAGACAAGGAACACGAGAAAACACAGAAAACAACAGGGCATAAAACGAACCATAACACCTACAGGTTCACTACAGCCTCCTAAAAGTTCACTACAGCCATCTAAAGGTCCTCAAGAACTTCCTACAACATCACTTCGTCCTCCTCAAAGAACTCACTGCGACCGGACTGGAGAGCTGCAGTCCGCTGCCTTCAGGCCTCATTTCAGTTTCCACAAAATGCAAAACAAAATGGATTTCCTGTATTTCTACATTTCCTCTCTATGTTAATAAAACAGTGTTCAAAATGTAAACTGTAGACCTTCATCACAAAGTACTATTTTCACCAGCAGTCAATGTCCTTCAGCATTTTTAGTATCTGTTAAAACTTTTCACAAAAGATAGAAAAACAATGAAAAATGAAGACAACACTTAATAAAGACTAAAATATGCAGTACCAACTGCACTTTAAAGGTAAAGGAAGCAAGAACACAGCAGCTTGCCTCAAGTTTGTTGGCCTGCCGGCTCCTGTACGAGATGGTTGAGTTGTCTTGCGGATAAAATGATCAGCACGGCCATTTTAATTTTATAATCATATTCAGAATCAGGTTTATTGCTACATAAAAATAGAAAAAAATAAAAGCAGTAAGATAATAAAAAATAAAAACAGTTACTCATTAATATTCATTAATCTCAGTATTAACTAAACATCAGGTTTGTACTTGTTACCTCGGAGACTGTGGTGGCGAGAAACTCAGAGTGGTCAAACGTCCATCCGTCCAAACATTCTTCCGTCTGTAGCTGGCTAACATTTACTGAGCTGTTGGCAGTTAGCAGATGCCACTGAGGCTCAACATACCTGAACAACCACAGGTGGAACAGGAAGTTATGTCACAGGAAATGTATTCAGCAGTACAATGCAACAAAGATGAGAAACAAACAAAAAGAAATTTTACCTCCTGCAGCGGTCTAATCTGTTTCCTGATGAGTCAAGAGGAATGAAAACTTTCAGCAGTTGTTTTTCATCCATCTGAAACAGCCAATCACATTGATCTATTCAACGAAACCAATCAATCACTTTCATGCATCTCAGTAAAGAAATGATTCAATAACTACTAATTACCTGTTAGCCAGACAGGTTACCTGGTAGTCAGACAAAGACAGACAGACAAATTACCTGTTGGTTCGACAGGTTGTAGAGGCTGTGATTGGCCGGCAGGCGGCAGTGGTGGGCGGGGATGCCTGAGACAAAGTTGTTGAGCAAGTTCTGACTCGCCATCATCAAACCAGGTAAACTGATGAGAGTCACATGAAGCCACTGGTACCTGCCAAACCCACCCACCTCACCATGGCAACCAGGGGGGGTTGGGGGGTGGGGGGGTTGAGGAAATACAAGTTACACACCTGCATCACAGACCTGGTCTACCTGAACAAGCTGTAATCAGATCTCCTGAAAAAGTAATCGGATTACAGAAATGGCTCACTCACCTCTTCCAGCAGGTCACCGAAGCCCATCTTTCACCTTCAGTTCTTTAATTCAATTTTGTTTTTGTTTTTTGGTGCCAAATTTGAACTTTTATGTTTTCTAACACTGCTTGTTCATTTTTTTAGGTCCTCCTTCAACACAGTTGTCCATTTAGTGATAATTAGAATAACAATTGTTGTATATAATGATAATAATAATAATAAAAGATGTCTGGTATTTTCAGGATTTGAGGTTCAGTCTGTGAACAAAATGAAGGAAAGAATTAAGAAATAGACGTGCAAAAGTTTTTTTTTTTTTTCAAACTCAAAAGCTGCTGCAAACCATTAAATATCCAAAAGGTTCTCCAGAACTATCCAAACTATCCAAAACTCCTTTATTGCTCCATGAAAGATTTTAGTACATCTGTTGTATCCTTGTCATAACTCTTCATCACTCAACAGGAGAACTGCAGCTGTACTTTTACACTGAACTCCAAAAAAGGTTAAATATTTCTGTCTGGTGAAACTTCTTAAAGGATTACTGCGGCTGCAACTGAATGAAAACAGAATGAAAAGAGGATTTTCTCTGGAAAACGTACTTACAGTCTGAAGGCTGACGGACGACTGAGTGTTGGAGGGTTGTGAGTCGAGTGGCCAGACGGGTGAAGGGGTGGGCACATGTGGAGATAACTGAATATTAATAAGTCACTCAAAGAAGAAAAGTCAGCACCAACTCTCTGCCGCTCACGTTTTCCTTTTTTCCGCTTAGTGGTTGAAAGACTCTTGTCCTGACTTCTCTCTCTGTTTTTCTTGGCTCAGTAATCATTTGTTTTTCAGTTAATGGCTGAGCACAGTCACCCCTCTCTCTTCTTTGGTAGAAAAATGTTCTGTCTGATTTTGAACATCAATAGATTGAAAATCAGTTGTCAATATTTAGACTGATTCTTCCTGCTTATACTTTTTGTTTGATTGAATCCATGTTAATGTTATGAAAAGAGGTTGAAAATCACAGATTGAAATAAAATTAGCTCAACAGAAAATTCTTATGAAATTATCTTTAAATTTAAAATAATCATTTATGCCATAAAAAATAATATTGAAAATTTCTGGCTTTCCTGTTGCTAAGTTGAGAAACAACATATTCACTTTTCTTTTACTTAAATGACCAAATAATGAATCAGTTTAACAAGACAATAACTGGCAGATTTGTCAAAAAAAGAAAATAAATAATAATGATCTTTGCTCCCAAAGGTCAGTTAGTTTTGCAGAAACACAAAAAATAAAAACATAGAAAAGTGCACTGATGAGTTAACTTCAAAAGTGAGGTGAAATTATTGATAACATAAAGTCAATAAAATTGACTGAATGATTACAAATTTTGCCCTTTGAAATGAAAGAGACACGAGTTGTTCGTGAATGAAACAACAGTGAGGAGCACTGAAATAGAGAGCCGAAGCTTTGCCGGCCAACTCGCCAACATTTGGGCCACCGGGGAGGCTCAGGAGACACCTGTGGGCCTCAAACACCCGACAACCTCGGGAACATGGTGGAAGTTGTGTCCCACCCCAGGATGTACCTCTGACTGTCACTCAGGATGTCTTGTCACTGTTTCACAATAAAAGCCCCATGCTGTGGCTGCTAAAAAGCAGTAAGAGGAAGCATTGAATTTGAAATATGTTCAAAACTTTCCCCAGTTCTCCTAAACCTCGCAGAGCTTTCCAGACCTCCTGCAGAGGTTTGTGACTTGTTAAAAATTTGTCCTCTCAGTTTGTTTTCGTGTTCTTGCTCCTCGCTGAGATTTTCTCTGCTGGAAGTTCAAACAACAAACATCTCAGCAAGTTTCAGACGCAGCCGCCAAGCTGAAAACAGAAATATGTGTTACACACAGAAATAAAACACAATAACAAATTCATATAGAAGCAATGATTTATTGAACACATTAACAGGAATATACACTCAGTACCACACACACACACACACACACACACATACTTTAGATAAATTTAATATATTTACCATTATTACATTTAATCTAACCACACAAGTAAAACACATTTAGACATACTGCATGTAAACCATATTAAATCTATAGAAATGATAAATGTTACATAAAAACACAATTACATGCAACATGTACACAAACTACAGAGAAGCATCTATAAACGACAAATATTAAAGACAGAAACACATCCTGCAGTCAGGTGTGTCAGAAAATCATTCACCTCTACCAGTGACCCTGCTGAGGTCAAAGGTCACTGTGTTCACCTGTCTATCATCATAAAACGTAAAGATTTGTAGTTTTGATTTATTAAAGATTTACTTCATATAAAAAAGCTAATTTTCAAACATAATAATCATAAAATTAGTTTGCCGCTTATTTGTTTTTAATTCTTCTTGTTTTATTTCATTTGAAAGTTTTTGGTTCCAAATTATGATTCCTGTCAATACCCATCAATACTCACTGATACTGATCAATACTTGCTGACACTGATCACATACAGCCCTTATGAAGGAAAAAAGGACAAATTAAGAGTCTCTGCAGAGAGAAAAGTATTTGCAGTTTTTATGGAGGACAAACAGGAAATTTTGTTTTAAGATATTGATTTTCATTTAAAATGGTTCATTATTAATAAATTAGACAAATAATCACACGCAGGCACTGAGTTTGCGTGTGTGTGTG
>JBAJHX010000067.1:23531158-23543467 GCA_037176925.1 Amniataba percoides | reverse complement strand
GTTCTGTCTATTTGTGTACAGCACTTTGTATCAGCTGCGGTTGTTTTAAAGTGCTTTATAAATAAAGTTGATGATGAAAGTTGATGATACATGTTCAATCACGTTGAGAACGTGTTTGTGTGTCATCTGTGTGTTGCTGACATGTTGTTTCTGTGTTTTTAGTTTGTTGAAAATCATGTGCTGCATGACTCGCCATGATGGCACATGAAGTCACCTGACAGGATGGAGGTGTTGGCGGCGCTGTACGAGACGTTGAATCCTGAAAAACTGTTGATTTCATCCGAAGTAAACTCCACAGTTGATTGGTCGGTCAGCAGCCACACGATGTCAGCAGGGGCGGAGCCTGAGAGCTTAGCTGAAACCAGAAAACCACACCTGAATGTGCGTGTGTGTGTGTGTATGAGTGTGTGTGTGAGTGTGTGTGTATGTGTTTACCTTTCAGATGTTTCTCTGGCCCGACTCCTTCGTACAGACTCAGCGTGTCGGAGAATTCTTCAGTTTCAAATCGATTGATTTTGATCTGAACAGAAAGTCCTCGATCGACCCTGAAAATAACAACATAAACAAAAAAACAAGATTCTGCATAAACAACAAACCTCGTGATCAGTGAAACAGTCGATGTGTGTGTGTGTTCTGCAGTGTGTATTGTGTTTGTGTTTGTGTGTGTACCTGATGATCCAGCGACAGAGGATGTTGTCGTCGTACGTCTCTGAGGCATCTGACGAGCTGAAAGAGCCGCTCGGACCTCTGAGCACGAACTGTCCATCACACGCCGTCGCTATGGAAACAACAGTGGTGATGTCACACAGAAAGTCCACAGACGAACAGCTGATAATGATCCAGATGTCGGTTACCGTGCGGCTCACATGAATCATTTCATAGAAATCAGCTCCTCACTTTGGAGGAACGATTTGGAAAATTACTGAGCGACTGTGAAGAAGGACAGAACAGAAAGTCTGACGTCTGTGAGGAGCTGAGATCAACCTGCTGCCTGGTTCAATGAATCGACTGATAAGAGAGAGGAAATAAAAAGCATCACTGATAACAGTCACAGAACAGACAGTGAAGTTACTGTCCGTCAGTGTGTGTGTGTGTGTGTGTGTGTGTGTGTGTGTGTGAGTCTTTATCTATAATGAGGCACATTACAAATATTTTCTGGATCTAATCTGTCATGTTTCATTAAGTCACTCTTCAGTGTTTGGAGAATATTTCTCTCCCATCGACGTCTCTGCTTCAGTCTCCTCTCAGGAGATGATTTGGGAAAAACTTTTCCAGGATCTAATCTTAACTTTATTTCTTAGGAGAGAGTCTTTGCAGCAGCTTTATGAAAATGGATCCAGATGTCAGAGGATCACTGACCACAGCGAGCGGCGTCTTCGTCGGAGGCGTCAGGACAATCGTCAACTCCATCACAGAAGCGACTGATCAGAGCGCACGTCAGCCCATCAGCACACAGCTTATAGTGAGGACGGCAAATGACTGCACACACAAAGAGAAACTGTCAGGAAGTGAGACAAATATGAGTTTAACACCTTCAATAAAATGATTTAAAATGACACCTTTAGAAATCAGTAAGTGAACCAACTAAATATGACCGACAGCTGAAAAGAAAAGAGTTTCTTCAGGTTTTGATTTGGTGCTGTTGGTGTGTTCGATGCTCAACAGAAAAAGATGCTTTGATAGAAAATCAGTTTCAGGGAGATTTCTCACCTCTTGTGGGTGCGACGGTTGTCGGTGAAGGTGTTGTCTCGTCTTGTTTCTCTGAACAAACACATTGACAGGAACACAAAGAAACGACAGTCATGTGTCCGTGTGATCCAGAGCGACATGAACTGGAATGGAAACACGAATAAAATCTCACTAATGTCTCTGACTTACAGAACTGGCCCTCTGAATGTTTCCTGGCTTATTCACACGTTTGCTTCGTCTTCACTGTCTCTAAGTTTCTGCAGACGATGGAACTAAAACTGAAGCTGATGCTCTGATTATCGCTTGTTAAATTTCCTCTTTCACCTGTGATCCAGATGCTGTTTCTGTCAATCACCAATCCTGTGGGCGGGGCTTCCTGTAGCCCCGCCCACAGCCACTGCTCCGCCTCCTTCACATCGATCAGCTGATTGAACCAGAGGTCGAAGGTCACCACCACACTGCCCTGGCTGAGGACACACACATCAATTAACATTCAATAATCAAATAACATATTAACTAGATCTTTTATTACTGGTAGAATCTGTTTGTATAAATGAGACAGCTGGTTAGAAATAAATCATTGATCAGTGATTGATCAGATATCTGACCTGAAGTGTAAAACCTGACAAGACTTGAAGAGATGTCGCAGCTCGCTGCGCCCGAATGCCTCAGAAACCTGTTGACCAATCAGAAGTCAGGTTGCAGACTGCAGCATCACTTCAGCCTGATGAAGCTGATCAATGCTGATCAAACTTACATATCACACCACCATTGTATGTACTTTAAATTGCCGTTACACTGATCAATACCTAGCCAGTTCTCCTGTTGTTGTCTTGCACAATAAAAGCTGTACCAGTTGTTCAAGGAAGTTACAGCTGCCTGTTATTTTCAAAATAAAAGCTGCTCACCAGGTGTTGGACGTCGAAAGCCAGAGACTTGAAGAGCAGAGAGCTGGAGTTGTTCAGGTCCTCAGAGAAAGCTGCTCCCTCTGTGATCACCATCCGACCGCTCAGCACCAGCGGCTCAGCGGCACCTCGGGACACAAACAACAACGCCCTGATCAATATCATCTGCTGAAACCTGATCACTTCATTAAAACAGGACTCTGTGTTTACCTTCAGGCTTTAAACTGATCCATGAAACTACTATCAGTCCGATACAGCAGATCAGAAGAAGAGATGACACGACGGAGAGCAGAACCTCCAGAGAGGAAAGAGTGCGCTTCATACTGCAACACATCATCAATCAATACCTGAATCGGTCCATCAATACCTCAGTCAGTTCATCAGTTCATTAATC
The DNA here is from genome assembly GCA_037176925.1 of Amniataba percoides. NCBI lineage: Eukaryota > Metazoa > Chordata > Actinopteri > Centrarchiformes > Terapontidae > Amniataba > Amniataba percoides. The sequence goes on along the minus strand of JBAJHX010000067.1, from coordinate 23,540,479 downwards.
AATCCATCAATACCTCAGTCAGTTCATCAGTTCATTAATCAATCCATCAATACCTCAGTCAGTTCATCAGTTCAATAATCAGTCCATCAATACCTCAGTCAGTCCTTCCAACATGGAACAAAAGTCAGTAATGAAGAATGTTTGCGAACTCACCTGTCTTGAAATTAATGTTTATCACAGTGTAAAGTCCAGCAGCAGTAAACATGTCAGGTAATCTCTTTAATGAGGCTCCGCCCCCTCTGCACTCTGACAGGTGTTACAGCTCAGAAACACGGTTATGAAGTGTTTTTTCATCTTTATGTAGCAATACTCGAATAATCACAAGCTGATTGTGTTTTAAAAGCGTCACGTCTGTAAACTCATCAATCTGCTGAACCAACGGTTCAATGTCTTCTCTCTTTTTTGAGTCAGTTGCATTCAAAGAAGCTAAATACTGATGCAGGTTCGGCATCAGTATAGATTTTTAGTTCAGCTGGTTCTTCACAATAATCATTTTAGAAAAATGATGAACCACAAACAGCATTAACTCTACAATCAAACAGACGCCCGTAAAATCAGGATGAATGAAGATGGAGATGATCTCTTCTCAGGCTGAGCACGAGTGTGTCAGTGCGAGGGGTCAACAAACTCTTTAAAATCCAGAATCTCTCAATCTGTAAATACGTGTGGTCATAAAGTCATAAATCCAGCAGGTATTTTCAGGTGTGACACAAACTAATAGTTTATCGGTAACCCTCTTTGACTAAGATTTCATAATTGCAAGCTGTGATCAGCTGACTTGTGTAAAGTTTCATTGTTGAACTAATCAAACGGACCTCTGCTTTGATAGATGACCTGTAATCTGTAATCTGTTATTTGAAGTTCAGAATTTATTGTTTACATCAAAGCAGGACGATATAACAGCCTCCATCATTTTCTGTATTTCTGTATCGTTCATTAACTTGCAGAGTGGCTTAAATTCAGTATTACTGCCTGTCCGCAGGTCAGAGTGCGGTGAAAACTCCTGGTATCATCTTAATGGGTTTGTCATCAATTCATGACTGTCATAAATTATTATTATAATTATAATCTGTCTTTAAACAGGGAGGGGCAGCTCGCTTTCACAACAACATGCTGATTAGATACCAAATATGCACGAGCAGTCCAAAGACATCAACATAAAGACTGTTTCACTCCAAAGAAACACAAATTTGCTGTTCTGTGTCGAATGAGGGGAATCACGTCCTCCGATCATACAGACTAAACTGATGTGTTAAAAATGAATGACAGTATTGTATGTATACATGATTCAGATATTGTGGTGCCTTATAAGTTTAACTGCAATTTAAGATCAGTAAAAAATTTTCAAGCACCTGAGCAAGAGAGGGCAATGTTGTATAGACAATCCAGTCCAGATTAATCATTCATTTTTAGAAAGAACAGACTCTCTGGGACACCTTTGTTCACACTCATAAAGATGAACTGACACCATCAAACAAAACAGTTTGTTTCTTCCACCAAGATTTGATAAACGTCTGATCGGTCAATGAAAAGCGCAACAAATGCCTGTAGTGCACCAGCAACTTTATTTAAGACTGTCAGCGCTGCCGTAACAGCACTGAGATCAAAATATCATCATCTGATCAATTTCCAGTTTCACACACGATCGTTTAAAAATCGATCGATAAGTATTTGATCATTGGCTGACTCCCTTTATGCGAAGGTTACCAGTCAGAATAGAAATACAAATAAGTTTAGTACTCCACTAAAAATGAAACTGCCAATGATGAACTGATCAGCATTTGTTAGGATCAACAGAACAAAGCATGAAGCTTCAAGATTTGTAAAAAAAAAAAAAAAAAACTTCAGTGAAAATACTGGACGAGATGATCAGGACATCTGGTAGATGTTCTTCATCATTGGTACCCCCTCCTCCTCATCATCGTCGTCGTCATGGCGCTCTGAGGATGAAGAGGAGGTGAGTTTTACACAGGTAAACTGTGTCTTAGCAACAGCTGAAGTCATCCTGGTTCATTACCTCTTTGCTCTTCTTCTCCTCTCTTCAGCGCTTCACTGAGCTCCTCTTCCTCCTTTTCTTCTTCTTCTCTACACTCGCTGATGTTCCTGTATGTCAGCTGAGGAGAGAAGAAGAGATAATGAAGACTTTTGACTTCTGTTTAAACAGTTTAAACCCCGCCCACCTGCTCAGGTGTGATTCGTCCTCACCTGGTCGCTGTGATGTGGTGATGTGTCACAGGTGGAGGGGAGGAGCCTGTTAATGAGCTGCCCAATCATTTTGAAGGTTGGTCTGTCTGTGGGCTCCAGACTCCAGCAGAGCGTCATCAGCTCATACCTGAGAGGACAGGTGTGTGTTAGATTCAAAACAACTTTATTCACAATAACAGAGTCCTTTCTGTCTCCTCACATCTCTGCTGGAGCAAAGTCTGGCTGATCCATGTGGCGACCATCTTGGATCATCTTGTAGAAGTTGGTATCCACGGCAACATTCGGGTAAGGACTCTTACCTGAACAGGAGACACACACACACCCACACACAAACACACGCACACACACGGAAATAACCACTTGCTTTATTTCTTGGAGATGTTCCTCTTTTTTACCTGATGGCCACGACAGACACTAAACTCTTTATCGTCACTCAGTAATCAGTATTGGCTCATATCAGATCTGTAATTGAATGATGACCGATGTGTTGCCATGGTTACCCAGAGAGAAAATCTCCCACAGTAAGACTCCGTAGGACCAGACGTCGCTCTGCACGGTGTAAACACACTGAAAGATACTCTCTGGAGCCATCCACTTCACTGGGAGACGAGCCTGTCACAATAAAGCACACAGGAAGTGTCAAAATAAAATGATTTCATTTGCTATAGAAACTACAGTTAGAGAAACAAGGCGTTAATATTGATCATTTACGTTTCCCTGCACGATGTAGCTGTCGTCATTTCGGATGTCTCGCGCCAAACCGAAGTCGCAAATCTTTGCAACACGACGATCTGTCAGCAGGACGTTCCTCGCCGCTACGTCTCTGTGGATACACTGAGAGAGAGACAGGTGGGGAGACAGACAGTTGTTGTCAGGTTGACAGGTATCTGACTCATTGAAGCGATGACACTGATCTGTGTACGTGTTTGTAGACACATCTGAGGATTTAAGTCTAGAGTCAGGTCCAGGTCCAGGTTCTGGTCCTGGTCCTGGGATGTCTTATATCAATGAGGTCCTGACAAACATGTATGTCTGTGTTCTTACATTCCTGGTGGACAGGAAGTCCAGACCCTGAGCCACCTGGCAGGAAAACCTCATGAGGTCACCGACAGACAGGCTGTCTGTCTGCACACCTGAGAGACAGACAGACAGAAAGTTAGAGGTCTGAAAGACAAATCCTACAGGTGTGTGTGTTCAGGTGTTTACCTGGGTGTGTTTGTCCTTCACTCAGGACCGGCTGCATCTCTTGGTACTCTGAACAGCACGAGATCCCACTGTCACTGCAACACACACACAGTGACATCATAGTGACATCATGGCAGGTGATGTCAGAGTGATCACAGTCAGGTAACGATGAGCGCAATCAGCTGGCAGCCAAACAGCTGATGGAGAAACTTTTCACATTTTACACTTTCTGACTTACTTCTTGATTTAAATTGAGCAAACGTTCAGAAAGACGTGAACGTTTTATAAGTCTGATTTTTGTTTTTTCAATGAAATGAACTTTAATCATTTCTGTCTGTCTGTCTTTGAGTTACTGAGACAAATATTCATCAGTAACATCTGGTAATATTGTTTGGAAGGTCAAATATCCATGAGAGACTTTCTGATGCATCTGTGGTTACCTGCACAGGACCAGGTGAGTGCATACACAGGTGTGACATCATGACAACCACAGAATAATGTAAAGATAGAGAGCTGATGAAGAAACATGTAAATGTAACGAGAGGAAACTCGAGACCTCCTCAGTCTGGCATGCTGGGCTGCCATGTTCTTGTAGAAGGCTTCGCCCTCCACTTCATCCACACTCAAAATGGACGCCATGAAGTCCTGACTGTGTGCCCGCAGGAAGTTCAGCAGGTCGCCATAGCTACAGTACTCCGTGATCATCAACATGGGCCCTTGTGAGAGACAGAGGGTCAAAGGTTACAGACAGTGTAAGAATAAACATGATGGTTCAGACTGTAGTTGGTCAGCTGACAAGGTTTTTAGTTGAGGAAATGACTGAAAAACTCCCATCATGCTTTGCATAGATGAGACTGTCTCAGCGATACTCATCAATGTGCACTTTACTGAAAACAAGATGTCTAACACTCCAACTAACAATCCCTGTTATTATCAATAAATATCTTTTATCATTTTATCTATCAGATGTGAGGAAAAGGTTGATGCTGATGATCCTAAATGGAGCAGCCTCAGTGTGCTGCAGATTTATTCACCGCTTTTCCAGCATCATCACAGGAATTATTGGACAGTCTGGTCAAACCTCACTTTTGATCATGCAGGGAAATGTCGGAGGATTTTTTCTTTCCAAAGGTGTTCATTGTGCAATGAAACACTTCAAGGTCTGCAGACAATTCAGTGAACATGAGCTTCCAGCACCTAGACTCCTGGTCCTGGTTTCAGGACCTCAGTAAATTCAATAAATCTGAGCAAAAATGCCAACAGATTAATTTCCTAAAGTAGTTGGTTACTGTAGAATTTATCAAACATGATGAAATTTGTTGGCATTTGTTGGGAACTACTCAGCAGCGGATGAATCCATATTTGTCTTTCATCTTTATTTGTTTGGTTGTCACATCTCCTTTGTGACATGCATGTAGCTATACACTCATAGTTTTATATTTCTGGTTAAATACTAAAACTGTCATCACCTCCTTGAGTGCAAGCGCCCAATAGGTTGACAATGTTGTCATGGTAACCAAGATAGCTGAGGATCTTCAGCTCCGACATCAGAGCATCCCGTTCCTCCAAGTGAGCGCTCGCTGTTCATGAACACATTAAACACAAATGTGGATCAGCACAAAGATAAAGTGTTGTTATGATGTTAAAGATGATGAAGGTGGAGTCTGGGACTGACGCTTGAGCATCTTAACAGCGACTCGGGTGATGTTGTTGTCGGTTCCCAGACCGTATGCTGTCGCCTCGACAACCTTCCCAAATGCCCCCGAACCCAAAACGGCACCTGACAAAGAAAATTAGTCAAAGTAAAACCTAAACAGTAATTCACTGACAGACGTTAACCCTTTAAAGCCTGAAACATGAAGCTTCTAACAAACATAGATAAATAAATAAGAATTTGCATGTATGATTTTTCATTTGTATAATTCTAGGGTTAGGGTAATTTTCCAGCATTTTTATTGTATACAGCTGTTTTGTCAGAGAGATGTTACAGTAAGTGATGTAACCCCGCAATAAACGAGGGAACACTGTATTTGATTATCAGAGTTTTTAACAGTTACTTTTAAATTGATTGCTTTATACTTTTAAAATTATAATTAATTAAGGACCTCAGTGAGTCCTGGCTGTACGAAGTGAAAATTAATGCTAACGTCATAGTGGATCGAATGTGGCTTCATACCAAGGCGAAGTTGGTCTCTTGGAAATTCCCACTTGTAGTTGTACGGCAGCTGGGTGAGGTCAACAAAGGTGTAGTTGTTTCCGTCTGTGCTCTCAATGATCTTCCAGCGAATCTCGTATTTGGGTTTCTGAGAGAAACAAGCAAAATAAGCAGTAAATTGTGAATGTTAACGAAGTTAACTGTGCTTGTGTCAGTATGTGAGCAAAGAGTCATAGCAGAATGGAGCAGGTTACACATATATGCAGATGATACTGTTATATATCATCTTTATCTCTGTTTTCTTAGCCCTTCCATCCCAATAAACCACAGACAATCAAAAAAAAAACCTGAAGTTAATACACATTAAAAATAAAGAATTACCTTTTGTTTCATTGTACAGCTCGTCATCAACACATTTTTAATTTTCCTTAAATTCCCTGATAACTTAATTGATGGAGCCAATTGTGTCTCTTTGAATCTGTGAGGACGCTCAGCTTCTGCAGTAAAAAGCCCACTGAGGCTAGAACTGTTTTTACCAATGACGTCCCCATTTTTTTAATATACGTGTGAAGAACTCGAATGCAATTGATTTCCTCATTTTAAACAAGAGGATACAAATCACATAAACTGCCTGAGTCATCTGTGCATACATTGTCTGTTTCATCCATACGCCACTTTTTCACATGAATTCATCGCACAGTTTTATAAATGAGGCCCCAGGAGAGTTCACACATTTGGAGAATCAATGAACCTGCTCTGGAGGAGGACCAACACCTCACTGACACTATCAGCTATGTGTTGACCCTAACCCTGATTGTTATTATTATTATTATCATAACTATTATTATTATTAGTAGTAGTAGTATCACTGACACACTTATCACCTATCTATAACTGGTCCATGATATATAATTTTTGGCTTATCTCATAAAACAGACGAGATAATAATAAAATAATAACATCACCCACAAACACACCTGTCTCCACTTATAAAAGACAACCAATAAAAGCAAGAGGAGGACGGCAGTCGCACTCAGAGCTCCAATCAGAGGCCATGTAAGTAACGTTTGAGGTCCTCCTGCAGGACATAGAAAGAACAAATTTATTAATCATTTATCACCAAGAAGAACACAACATGTTCAGTCACAAAGTTTTCATTATAACCGAGCTGACACTTACGAGAATGAAAGATGTGACGAGACACTCCCATGTGGTTGTACGCGACACACTCCACAGTGACATCATCACCAGATGACAAAGGGAGGCTCAGGTGTTTGCTCACTTCCTCTTCCCCCTCCTCCTGTGAGGTCACATTAACCTGCGAGACCTGATGGGTGGAGACGTTTCCACATCTGCAGAGGAGGCAAATGAAGATGCTTTGATCTTTTCTATCTGTTTTATTTCATCCATTCATTATTCATCCATTTAATTTATCTTTTCTGTTGTCAGGTAGCTGTAGCTGTTGTATATGCTAATATAAACATTTCATTTATCATGCTGAGTTGGATCTTCGTTTTCACATGTAAAGCACTTGGTAACTGTAAATAATGTATAAAGTTTATGACCATATTTGTTATTGTGTGAATCCACACAAACATTTCACAGCCACTGCACAGAACAGCTGTCAGTAAACAAAGATGTGACTGTACATCTGTCTACACTAAACACACATGACATAGTGTTAGAAATAAATAAAATAAAATAAAGTTCATGAAAAATATGAAAAATAAAAGCCAAAGCAGAATAGGGAGATTATTACATTTCCAACACCTCAAAAACAGAAAGCTGTGACGTCAGGACAGAAATGGTTGAGCTGATGGTTCAAAGGATATTTCACATCCTTACCAAACTGTGTATTAAAGAATTTGTCTCAACACGATGCGAAAAAATACTGCAGCAGGTGAACAAAGCGATCAAACAGCGTTTAAGAGTTTCAGTCAGATCAGACTTTAGTTTTCAGTTTGTGAAATGGCTGCAGTGAAGTGTGATGGCTGCCACACACACTCTGCCTGACCCCATGACCTTCAATGACCCCATGACCTTCAATGACCCCATGATGTTTCCTCCACCACCTGTAGGTGGTGCTGGCAGTTCTTCAGGTCAGACAGGTTGGTACATACGTGTTCTGGACACCTGGGCAGGTGTACCAAAGGATTCTGGGTAGTGGATATCCAGAGCTGTTGCAGACCAGAGTGTCACCTTCCAGACTCATGATGGCACTTGGTGAGCCTGAAAGAATTTATTTTGTGTATTTGTTAAATTTAGAAGATCAAAAAAAAACAGTAAAACAAATCTAGAATATGATAAAAGAAAAGTAAAAATGTGATAAGACTTTCTCCTACACTAAATTACAACACTAAATTAAAGGCAGATTTAAGGATTTACAGGTAGTTTTTGGATCATGTGATAACCACGGTCAGAAAAGGAAGATGCGGCATAGAAGAATGAAAAAAGAAGATGAAGAAGAGGTGGATAAAATCAATCTTACGGTAAATTCGTAGGTCAATGTTCTGTAAGCCGCTGAAGAATGAGTTAGAGAAGTGGAATGAAAATCGGCCTCGATCCTCCTGAAGAACTCGTCCCAGTCCCAAGCTTGCCTCCGACCTGCACCAAGAAAAATAACACCTCAGCACCAACAATACCACTTGAAAAACTTCAGTAGAAATCTCATAAAGCTAGCACACAGGTGTTAGTATGTGCACCTGTAGCCGTGAACAGTGTAGCGCTCCTGGTACGTCGTGTTGCTGTGGTTAACGTGTGTCAGTGTCGTCCAGTGCTGCTCCCTGATTGGAGGATACGCCTCTGTTACAAAGGTCAGTGTCACCGGTTGACCTTCATAAACCTCCATTATGCTGCTACCACTAATGTAAGAACTGCTGGCCCTGTTCACATCCAGTCCATTGTTGCTAACATTCACTTCCAGTGAACTGTGGCTAACGTTAGCAACAAGGTCCCCATTGACCTCGGTGGAGTTGGTGTTAGTCTTCTGCATCGGCCGCAGGTAGATCTTCAAGTAGGGCCTGTCTGTGAGCAAGAGGACCAGATATCACCGTACAGTCATTCTGCTGCTACTTTGCTTTTATACTTCAGTTTACTCTTTCTGACAAAGCTTCTTACCCACAACTCTGAGCTGTGTGGTTGCCGTGGCGACTCCCGCCTCATTGACAGCAGTGCAGGTGTATGTGCCGCTGTGAACCTGACTGGCTGCAGAGACTGTCAAGGTGCTGTTGATGTACAGGTGGGCATTGCTATAGTGACGCCTGACACTCACATTAAGAGTCTGGAACAAACAAAACAAACTATGAACATCAAAAGAGTTTGTCAGAGGTAAAAACACACCGGTGACCTCTGACCTTTGTGCTCAGGTGAGTCCAGGTGACGTTGTAGAAGTGGGAGGGGTTACTGGTCAGACAGGTGACCTCAAACTTTTCTCCTTCCAGGCAGATCACTTCATCCTGACTGACAGACACGGTGGGAGGATGACGCAGCCCTACAGACAGACAGGTGGACAGACAGACAGGTGAAAAGACAGACAGGTGGACAGACAGACAGGTGAAAAGACAGACAGGTGGACAAACAGGTGGACAGACAGACAGGTGAAAAGACAGACAGGTGGACAGACAGGTGAAAAGACAGACAGGTGGACAGACAGACAGGTGGACAGACAGACAGGTGAAAAGACAGACAGGTGGACAGACAGACAGGTGAAAAGACAGACAGGTGGACAAACAGGTGGACAGACAGACAGGTGAAAAGACAGACAGGTGGACAGACAG
>JBAJHX010000067.1:23491227-23501477 GCA_037176925.1 Amniataba percoides | reverse complement strand
GATGCCGTCATCTACCTCCTTCACACCTCCCTCACTCACCTGGAGAAGGCTGGAAGCACTGTGAGGATCATGTTCTTTGATTTCTCCAGTGCCTTCAACACCATCCAGCCCAGCTGCTGGGGGACAAGCTGCAGGTAGCTGGGGTGGATCACCACCTCACTACATGGATTCTGGACTCACAGACCACAGTTTGTGAGGGTGAAGGGCTCCGAGTCAGATCAGCTTCTCTGCAGCACCACAGGAACAGTTCTGGCTCCTTTCCTGTTCACCCTCTACACCGCAGACTTTTCAGGCGTAACAACCCCCCGCCTGCACCGGTGAACATCCCGGGAACGGACATCGACATGGTGAAGTCCAACAAATACCTGCGTGTTCACCTAAACAACAACCTGGACTGGACTCACAACACAGAGGCTCCTGTGAAGAAGAGCAACAGCAGACTGTTCCTGCTCAGGAGGTCTGAGGTCGTTACAGAGACTCTGCTCAGGACCTTTTATGACTCTGTGGTGGCTTCAGCCTCTTTTATGGAGAGTCTGCTGGTCCAGCAGCATCACAGACAGACAGGAGGAGGACGGACAGGCTGGTGAGGAGCAGCTCTGTCCTGGGATGAATTCTGGACTCAGTGGAGGTGGTGGGAAACGGGAGGATGACGGTTAAGCTGTCGTCCATGTTAAATAACATGCCCTCCTCTGAGAGACACTTTGGCAGCACTGGGCAGCTCCTTCAGTGAAGGAGAGATACCGCAGATCTTTCCTGCCTGCTGCTGTCAGACTGCACAATAAACAAAATGCCCGCTAGTCTGCAGACTAGTAGACATAAATAAATAACTGCTTTTACCACTGGACTCACACAATAACATTACAATTCTCTAATATCATTTCAACTGTTTTGCACACACCTGAATATTGAATATTACATATTTCTGATATGTATGTTCTTCAGGTAAACTCCTCTCTGTACTGTGTACAGGTATACAAAAGGTCTAATCATCTATTTATCTTGGATTATAATACATTTTTTATATATTTTCTATTCTTATGTTAATTTTTTTGTATTATATATTTATTATTATTACTTATTTTTCTTTTTCTATCCTTGCATTCCTGACTGTCTTTCCTCTGTGTGTTTTTGCTGCTGTTGCGCCGTAAATTTCCCCGTTGTGGGACAAATAAAGGAAATCTTGAATCTTGAAGTTTGGAAATGTGTGTTCACTGAGCTGCAGGCTACTTTAGCCACTATGAGCATAACGACTGTCAGAGGAAGAGGTGCACTGTGGGTAATGTAGGCACCAGGACACACTCACCTGAGCGGTGTCTCACCTGTCAGTCACGTTTCCATGTCCGGACCGGATGATTGACTGTCTGTTGACCTCTGACCTTTAGAAACTGACAGAGGATGAAGATTTTAATAAATGACTGTATTTGTAGTGTATCAACTGATAATTATTAATTAATAATGAATAAATATGTGCTGATTATGGTCACAGGTAATAAACTCACTTCCTGCAGACGTTTCACAGGAAAACAGAATCTCTCTGCCTTTCCACATCTTTTACAGGTTTTACTGAAGAATTTACTCCAAACATGTTTAAAATCAGCACTAACACTTTCTATTTTTATGTCACCCATTAAAAATATTTAAACACTGAAAGAAGTCCATGTGTCTGCATGGTGTGACAACATGGCACATTATCAACATCTTTAATATCACTCCTCGTGTTGAACAATATTTTTGCTGATAGCACATCATGTAAAACATTTTTAAGCTCAGGACCTGTTTTCTTTTCAGTCCACCCAAACAGCCAGAATTAATTTTCTGAATGAAATAATCTGTGAGATGAAATCAATTTTTAAGATGTTTCTGGTCTGTGAAAGTTCATCATTTGTATTTTATATATAAAAATATATGAAATGTGATGCATCGGCACAGTAAAGAAGTTCAGGCAGCTCCACATGTCAGTGGAGAATTTGTTTTCTGTGGTACTCAGAGTTTTACTGCAGCATTTCATGGAGCACACAAAGTCTCCAAAACAAGTCGACTCAGCAGAACCAGAGCTGGTCGCCACGGAGACCAAGTGAGAGGCTGAATAATTAGAGAGAGACGTTTAGTTTGTCCAAACCTTCTGATGAGCTTCTTCTTCTCTCTCCTCCACTCCTCTTCCTCTCTCCTCTTCGTCTTCTTTTCGTCTTCTTCTTCGTCCTCACCGCATTTCTCCTCTTCCCCTCCTCCTCCTCTTCTCTTCAGTCTGAGTTCATTCCAGAGGGACGACGAATGGAAACCAACAGACTGACTCACAGTGGGAGAGCGAGCGAGAGAGAGGCAGGCAGAGGTAGAGAGACATAAACACACAGTGGGAGAGAGAGAGAACGTCTGTTTTCAATATGTCTCTCTGTCGTTCTGTCCCTCCCTCCCTCTTTTTGACAGGAAGTGAGTCCAACACACACACACACACACACACACACACACACACTGAAAGGTCTTTTTGTGAGTTTCCATACACGTGTGTGTGTGTGTGTGTGTGTGTGTGTGTGTGTGTGTGTGTGTGCGTGCAGTGGAGGCAGAAGTAGTTATAAAACAGATTCACTATAAACTCAATGACGGACAGAATATTTTCACTTAATAATAAATTACAATATATAAAAAATACAGACACTTAAAATACTTTAATGATCATCTCTGGACATTTGCTGATTATCAGGCAGTAGATCGCTTGTAGTAGATCAGTGAACAAATAACAACAAGCAGGACCTTAAATTAGACAAAAACCTGGATAAACCATAGCTGAGCAGGTCAAAACATCACCAGCTCAACATCCATCCAGAGAAGATCCAGAGAAGATCCAGTGTCCTAAAAAGCTGCTGAACTTCAGACTGAGGATCACAGACATCCGTCCTCTGGTCGGAGCAGAGAGGCCGAGCAGACGGATCATCACGTCCACAATACGACAACAACAGCCTCAACAGCTCCCCCAGGAGGAGGATGAAGATCTGCTGGCGGCTGGATAAATCAGAGAAACCCTCCAGAGTTCACCAGCAGGAGTTAAACTTTCCACAACAAGACCTGACCGAGGACACTGAGACCAGGCAGATCATCACGCAAACGAGAGGATCCTGTGAACGGGGATCAAGATCTGCACACGGAGGCGAGTCCTGAATCCTGAATCCTGACCTGTCCTGCTGCTGATGTTCCTGAGAAACATCCATCCATTTTCTAACCCGCTTCATCCTGCACTCAGGGTCACGGCCTGCCAGCTCTCTGAGGGCGAAGGCGGGTTCAACCTGGACTCAGTCACATAGAAGACAAACAACCATTCACTCTCACATTCACACCTTGGCACAATTTAGAGTTGCCAATTCACCTAATGCATGTCTTTGGATGGTGGGAGGAAGCCGGAGTTCCCGGAGAGAACCCACGCAGACACAGGGAGAACATGCAAACTCCACACAGAACCGAACCACACAGAACAGAACCTCAACCGGGAGTCGAACCCAGATCCCTCTTGCTGTGAGGCGACAGTGCGAACCACTGCACCACTGTGCCTCCTACTGAGAATAATGAGTAAAAAAATAAAATTAAATAAAATTAAATAAATAAATAAAAAGTTCAAAAGCCTTTTTATTGATGGGAAATCTGAACCTTATTGATGTAGTTTAGTCACTGTTTTAGCTTCTTGGACGTATTAATGTAACTGCTATTTTAATAGAACTGGTGTATTGATATTACTGGTGTCTAAATAAACTGTTGTATTAGTAATATTGATGTTTTAGTGTAGATGACGCATAACTATAACCAATGTATTAATATAACTGATGTATAAATATAACTGATGTATTAATATAACTGATGTATAAATATAACTTGTGTTGATATAACAGATGTATTAATATCACTGTGTATAAATAGAACTGATGTATTCGTGTAACTGATGTATTAACATGTTTGCAGCAGGTCACAGTGGGTTGATTCAAATATAAAATACTTTATTTTGTGTTTGTGTTTGTTTAATCAGAGGAGGTAACTGAAGCTGTCAGATGAGCATGCTACAAAAGTATCATTACAGAAGTTACTACAACAGAAACATCTGTTCTTACAGCAACATCTGGTGGCTGTAAGTGGAGCTGCAGATTCACTGATTCAAACTACTGAAAGTATAAATTGTAGTATTACTATAAGTACTACAGTACTGACTGCACGAGCACTACGAGTATTATAAACAGCAGCAGCAATGCTAATACCAGCAGTAACAGCAGTAGTACTGACAGTGTTTATAGTACCAACAGTAGTAAGAGTACTGGTAGCACTAGTTTATATTTTGAAGCAGCAGGTTTTTTGTTGTGTTGATAGAAAGAATCACATTTTGATGTTTGACAGTTTAAATAAAGTTGACTCGGACAAGATGAATTATGTCACTGCAGCTTTGGTCGCACAGAGAAGAAAAAAATCTCACAAGAAAGAAAACGAAAGAAGAAACTTCAAAGTTCACACACACACAGACACACAGGTAAACACACACTGTGACATTCACTGAAACACACACGCCTACATTCCTGCAGCAGGTTGAACAGGTGGCGTCTCTCTCGCTCTCTTCACAGCTGAAACACCTGATCAGTGTTCTGACAGCTGATTGGTCCTGTGAAGGCGGCATACCTGAGCAGGTGCAGCTTCAGCCTTTAATGCACAGCTTTACCCTCAACAGGTCCTAACACACACACACAGAGACACACACACACCTGGAGAGGAATCGTGTGACGGTTCACTTTGGACACAGGTGGATCTGAAGCAGGACAAGACAACCGAGCAGAGATCTACTGAACACACAGGTGAGCAGACAGACAGGTGGACAGACAGACAGGCGGACAGACAGGTGAGCACACAGACAGGTGGACAGACAGACAGGCGGACAGACAGGTGAGCGCACAGACAGGTGAGCACACACACAGGTGGACAGACAGACAGGCGGACAGATTGACAAGCGAGCAGACAGGTGAGCAGACAGACAGGTGGACAGACAGACAGGTGGACAGACACACAGTCAAACAGACAGACAGACAGACAGACAGACAGGTAAACAGAGTGACAAGCGAGCAGACAGGTGAGCAGACAGACAGGTGTCTCAGGTGTGTCATTGAAGACTTCCTGTTGATGTTCGTTGAAATCATAAACTTGATGCTTTTATTCAGTTACCATATTTACTTTACAAGTACTTTTGGAGTACTTGTACTTTGAGTACTTTTTGAATGTACATCCATTGGTTGACATATCAGAGTAAATATTAAACTTTTTCTGCATTCACTAAAGCTGAGGTTAGTTTTCACACACACACTGTCAGAGTACTGATGAAATATTGTATCATATAAATATACACACAGATTAAAGTATGTCTCATTAAAATGAATTGCAACAACTTTAAATAGATGAAAACTTTAAAGTTAACAATCAGACTCCAAACAACCAATCAGATTTACAGAGATTTACTTCCCTTCCAGATGACTCCTCCCCCTTCGCCTCCTGTCCCGAAGCCTCGAGCTCGGTACACGAGGAACAGTCGGAGCTCCGCCTCCTCTTTGGACAGGTGAGTTCACCTGTTAAAGGTAACAAAGTTTTGATTATTGGATTTAAACACAAAAACAATCTGCAATGTTTGATCAAACTCTGGTTTTCAGAGACCTTAGTGGGGAAAATGTGCAGCCTGTTCTCTCCAATGGAGTTCACCTGAACACAGGTATACACACACACACACACACACACACAGATCACTCAGCTGACTGTGATTACAGTGATCTGACCTGATTGGCCAAGAGATGTGAGGGCGTCACAGTGACATCAGCAGGATTATCCCACCTGTCACAGCTGATGTCATCACCTGACGTGTTCATGATCAGGACTGTTTGTCACCTTTGGCCCCTCCCTCTAAGAGGTCAGGGGACCCAAATCAGGCAGAGAAAGACTCCCCTAAAACCCCCCCCCCCCCCCCCCCCACTGCTGGGGTCAAAGGTCGTCCTTCCTTTATCAACCACCCGTAACAACATTGAATCTGCATGAATACAAAGTGGCATCACAGCTAATGTTAGCCATGTTTTACACTCGGCAGGTGAGCTGAGGTGACAAAAGGATCTCACCTGTGACAAACTGTCCCATCTGCTTGATTTTCCTGTAAAAAGCACCTCAAGTCTTTTTCCCAGGAATCATTCCTGACTCCCCATTTTTGAAGTCTGTTCACACTCAAGGAACAAAAGATTATTAAAACATAATTAAGACATGTAACTAAATGCATAAAATAATTTAATCTGCAGGAGTAACTTTGAATACTGATCAATTAAAAACAGTTGGATGGCCGCACTTCTTAAAGTGTGACAGACTGAACATGTTAAATCTGGTTATGAACATCAGCGTTGGCTGGACTGAAACCATCTGATTCTGTTTACTGGCTTTAAAGCTCTCCGGACATACTCAGAGAGTCAGCTGATCTGTTCAGCTCTGCGTCAGCTGGGAAACAGGTTTAAATGTCTCCATGTTGGAGGACTGATGGTGTCTCAGAGGTCGATGAAACCTGACGGCCTGAAACAGCCTCGGTTTATTTTTAGTCTGCTGTCGTGTTGCAGCCTGTTTTCAGTCTGAACAGTCGAACCAGTTTCTTCCAGCGCGTTAAACCTTTGTAGATGTTTGTTAAAACAGCAGACCGGCGATTATCTGAAACCAGTTTGTTTGCTGATCTAATCTCGAATGAATGTGACGATCACATGCGGCTGCTTTGACACGTGAAGGTAAATGTGTCAGTCAGCCGAGGGTTAGCTCCTAACCCCTAACCCATCATTTTTTCTATGTTTACTGGAATACTGAAAGGGTTTTCTTTCACACACACATACACACAGACAGGCACACACTGACCTGCTGCCATAAACATTTACCAAAGGACCAGATGTGGATTCATATGCAGCTGAAAATAGTACCCAACCTGTCCAGTTTGTTTGGTTAAACTACAGTGAGCAGCTCTATGAAATTACTTTTAAACTTTGACTTTTTAAACATGAAACTAAATATGTTTTTAAAAATTTACATCTTAAGTTGAAACCAATGAGCGAGAGGCACAAACAGGAAGTCAAACAGCATTTAGAGACTAAGATTGATGGTTTGAGTCTTAGCATGACATTTGTTGAAAATATAACAACAGACTATGTTAGCAGAACGTTTATTGTGAAAATCACCTCTCAGGGATCATAACAGGACTCTTATTGTGTAAAAAGACCAGCTGACAGCTGGTGATGATGTCACATGTCCTCCTCAGATGAAGATGCTCCTCCTCTTCCTCCTGTCAGCGGGTTGGGCCATGGCGTTGTCTTCCCAACTCTGGTTGGAGTCACTGACATCATCGCCACCAACATCCCGTCATTGGCTGGACTCGCTTCCTCTATCGGTGGCTCCACCCACCCTGCATCTGCCCCCTCGCCCCCCCCCTCCATAGACAGTATGGCTAAAAGCATCACTACACACATTCCTAGCTTGGCAGGAGTAGCTAGCACTGTAGCTAATCCTGTCACTGACTCCGCCTCCTCCACCACACCTGTACATGCAGCTAAATCAGATGCTGCTAGCTTAGAAAGCCTTATTAGCTCTTTAGCTAACATACCCAGTTTAGCGGCGAGTGTTAGCGATGTGGCTAACCCTGCCATCCCATCAGCTCCGCCCCCCTCACAGCCCACTGCAGCTGCTGGAGATTCTCACACAGGTACAGAAGTCAATCAGTAATCAATCCATTAACCAGCAATTCAATCCATCAATCAATCTGATTGAAGATTAGCATTCTCTTTTAGCTGCTCAGCTGATTCTTCCTTGTCGTCCTGACTAGTTAATGTTTCCTGTGTGCAGATGTTGGGGCGTTGTCACATCTGGTGATGTCAACATTACAGAAGGATGCAGGAGTCACGTTGCCTCCACTAGATGGCGCTGCAGAGCCAGCAGAGGAAGGTAATGATGTTTCAGTCTGCCTGGTTCTGCTCTTTGTACTTTGGCCAGTCTGATTCCTCTTCCTTTGTTCTAGTTCCAGTTTTCAGAATGTCTCCTCACTCGATCAGAGAAGACAACCCGTACATCACTGTGTTAGCTTGTTGGGCGAGCCATGAGGAAGCCGATTCAGACTCATCCAATGAGGAGGAAGATCCAGGAGTTATTCCCGCCCCCTGTGGTGCTGATGCACTAGTGGAAGGAAATCCTGGTCCAACTTCAAGTACAAATAAGTATGTATACAGTACTACCTTAATTACAAGTACTACTTACACTAGTACTGCTAACATTGTTGCCAACACGTCATTGATGTTTGTGATTTTCAGCCTCCCATCGAACCCTTCAAGCCGCCCAGTCCCCACTCGCCCGGCCCCGCCCCCTCCCCGTCCTCCTGGCCAATCAAGAAAGCCGTTAAAACAGAAAATCCCGAGGTACATGTGCACAAACAACCACAGTATCTTTCTCCTGGCTGTTCTAATGAAATGTTCCCAGTTAAATTCAATTCAATTTCCCTGGTCAGAGAAGACTAAAGGGCCATCTTTGTTCAGCACAGATGTCATAGTTTTTCATTTACAGTTACTATGTTTCCAGTTAAAACAGAAAATTTAAGTGATGTTTCAAAGTGCTGATTGTTTGATGCCACTGGCTCTTTTATAAGTTAAATCTCCCAGAATGTGATTCTCTGTACGGAAGAAGATTGTCAGTCGGTTAAAGTCTGATTGTCCTGCAGAGCCGCCACTATTCGAGTGTCCAGGAAGAAAGGGGGCAGGGGAAGTTTAACTCCTCAGAGCGCCGTGGTTCGATCCAGCTGGTTGGACGTTTGGAAGGGCTTCAGGTAAAATCATCATCAGTATCATCAGTATTTTTCTCAGAGAAGCAGCTATTGACTCAGTAACGAATAACAAAACTCAGTGGGATCCTGTTAGTGAGTCACGAGAGCCACAGGGATGTAAATAAACAACAACAACATCCCTGAGAAGATGATGTCTTATCTAATTATTTAGATGGATGAATTATAGGGACAAATAAACATAAAACATTTTCTTTGCATCCGTCTGAGCAGACACAGCGTTTTATGGGCCACGTTGGATGGACAGTTGATGTCTCTGTGGAAAAAACGAACAGTAAGTCAGCATCTACCTGTCTGTCTTCATGTACCTTTATGTGTCTGTCTGTCAGCGCACTGACGGGTGTGTTTGTTGTTTGCTGACCAGGACCAGTTCAGCGAGGTGCTGTTTCATGTCTCTAGTATCACCAATGTGAAGAAACAGGATAAAGGCAGATTCTCTGTTTACTTCAAGAAGAAACATTATGACTTCATGGCTCACAGTGACGGTGAGAATAACACTGCTGTTTTCTACACTTCAGTCTCCTGGACTCTCCTGGAGTTTAGAGGAGTGTTCAGACAGAAAGTGACGAGAGTCTTTCGCCTGAGATGGACCTTCCAGGGATGAAGAGGACTGGTGCACACTGATTTATAACTGATTTATAACTTTAATTATGCAAACAGACTAAAGTTTCACCACCACCAAAGACACAATTATGTAGTCTCCAAATGTAGGCGTCGTTCAGTGTGTTGATAGATATCTCTGTTCAGAGGGATGCTGGCATCAGTGAAACACGGTCTTCTTTCTTAGTTCCAGTGAAAATGCTGGAGGTTTGGATGAGATGTAGTTTCCAGGTAGGATCAGACTGCTGATTCTTCTTCTTCTTAATCTTTTCATCTCTCAGAGGTTCATAGTGGTTGGGTCACATCCCTGCTGGCGTCCAGAGGACAGCCAAGCCCCGCCCCCCCAAAGCTCCACGGACAAATCACCATCAAGGAGACGCGGAGCCGAGCCTACGCTGCCGTGTGGGGTCACGACCTCTGGATTTACTCCAACAAGGAGGGCTTCCAGCTGGGCATCGCCTCCTTCTCTGTGCCCCTGAACGTGGCCACAGTCAAACCTACAGGAAAACACTCGTTTACCCTCATCACCCCATACAAGAGCTTCAAGTACGCACCTGTCTGTCTGTCTGACCACCTGTCTGTCTGACCGCCTGTCTGTCTGACCAACAGACTGTCTGTCTGACCACCAGGCTGTCTGTCTGACCAACAGACTGTCTGACCACCAGGCTGTCTGACCACCTGTCTGTCTGACCACCTGTCTGTCTGTCTGACCAACAGACTGTCTGTCTGACCACCTGTCTGTCTGACCACCTGTCTGTCTGTCTGACCAACAGACTGTCTGTCTGACCACCTGTCTGTC
>JBAJHX010000067.1:23158547-23169269 GCA_037176925.1 Amniataba percoides | reverse complement strand
ATCAGCTGATTGATTGTTGTTGGTCGATGAGCGTCGTACCTTGTCGTCGACCCTGATGGCGTTCTTCAGGAACCAGTCCTCCTCCTCCTCCACCCAGTACGTCTCAAACGGCTCCTGACAGATTTCACACAGCTGCAGGAGGAA
This sequence comes from Amniataba percoides, assembly GCA_037176925.1. Lineage (NCBI taxonomy): Eukaryota > Metazoa > Chordata > Actinopteri > Centrarchiformes > Terapontidae > Amniataba > Amniataba percoides. Next base: position 23,169,125 of record JBAJHX010000067.1, on the reverse strand, counting down.
ACAGGGTGATGATCAATATTAATGATTACTAAAGTGATTATTACTCCTCACATCACTGACTCAAAGGAGGAAAAATAAAACAATGAAACACTTCGTTTCTTTCACTCGTTCTCTGATCTGTCCCTGCTCACCTCCTGAGCATCAATGTAAACGTGTTTAAGGAAACGAATAACGTGGCCTCTGATTGGCTGATGACTTTTTCAAAAACGCGGCCTCTGATTGGCTGAACGTGTCTCACCTCCCCGACTTGGTCCTTGGCGGCTCTCACGCTCTGGAACTCCTTCTCTTTGGCGGCCGCCTGATTCTTCTGCACCTCCTCTTCGTTCTCCTTCTCAAAGAACTGACTCTTCGCTCGCTCCTCCAGATCGGCGATCTCCTCGAACTCTATCCAATCCTGGCACACACACACACACAGACACACACACAGACACACACACAGACACGCACGCACACACACACATACAAACACACACACACACACACACAGTACAACATTAATAAGTGCCGTCAGGTCACATTTTAAATTCTTTCTGGTCTTTTTCTTTCATGAAGAATTGAAAGTTTCCGAGCAGCTGCAGGGAACCTTCATTTGTTTTGGTGTGTGTGTGTGTGTGTGTGTGTGTGCGTGCTCACCCTGAGGCTGTAGTACCAGCGGCGGTGTGTGACCTTCTTGCTGGCGACCTTGCCGGCGTGGTTCTGTCTGAAGTGCCAGTCCAGGTGGTCGGCGTACATGTCGGTCTGGGCGGCGGTGAACCTCATGCTGCAGAGGCAGCACTGGTTGCCCGAGTACAGTTTGGTCACGACGCTCTCGTAGCGCCTGCGAAGGAAGATCGACAGTTTCTGATCGGTCACACTGAAAGAAATCTCATCAAAACCTCAGATTGAGTTGCCAGCGACGTGAAACACAAACTGCAAACACTCACTGTTTCATGTCGTCGATGGAGAAGCTGGTGAGGTCGGGAAGGTCGTCCTCCACCTCCGGCTCCTGCTCCTCCTCTTCCTCCTCCTCCACATGGGGAGCTGCTGCAGCCGCAGAAGAGGATTCTGGGAAAATAAAGTCTACGTTTTAGATAAAACAGCAGCGGCTTTATGAACACAGATAAAGGTTCAGAGGGCTGACTGACCGGCGCTGGCGGCCGGCGCGGCTTCGGGCTGCGCCGGTTTGATGATGCCGTTGGAGATGAGTTTGGACAGCAGGTCGTTGACGTCCACCTGCCCGAAGTGATTCTCTGGAGGATCTGCAGACAAACAACATCAGATCAGAGCTGAACAACACGTCTGTTACTGACCGAGAACCAGGAGCAGCTCTTACTCTGTCTGAAAGGCACCGAGCTCGGAGGCAGGAAGGGCTGGTTCGCCATCATGTTGACCTGCAAACAAACAACAACAACAACAACTCAACAACAAATCCACAAGCTGCTTCGTGGAAGCTACTCGAACAAACATGGACACTGCTGCCTGTCGACTGATCGACAGGTGTTCACTCACCGGCTGCTGCATGCCGACGGCGGGGGCCGCGGGGTTGTAGAAGGGGGCGGGGCCCGGCTGGCTGAAGGGCGGGGCCGGCTGCATGTTGAAGTTTCCTGCCGGCTGCAGGTTCGGCTGCGCGGGGAACGCCATCGGGGCCCCCCTATACTGCGGGTTCATGGGCTCCGGGAAACGCTGGGGGGCCATATTGAAGTTCTGCTGGGGGGCGATGGGACTTTCATAGATGGGCGGGGCCATGGGCCTCATGGGGGGCTGCAGGTTGTGTTGGGGGGCGAACCTCACGGGGCCCTGCTGGCCGGGGGGGCAGTCGTAGAGGGGGGGCCCACCCTGTTGGGGCGCGTTGGGTAAGTCGAACCTGGGCCCCTGGCCGGGCCCGTCGAAGCGCAGCGGCCCCTCAAACCTCATCGGGCCCATCTGGTTCGGCCCGTCGAAGCGAAGCGGCCGCTGCTGGAAGCCGGCGGCCATGTTGTTGAAGCGCTGCATGGGGCCCTCGAAGTGGCCCGGCCCGGGGCCCTCAAACCTCCCTGGGGGCTGCTGGCCGGAGGGGCCATCGAACCTCCCCGGGCCCTGAGGGTGGGGGGGCCCATCGAAGCGGCCCATGCCATCTCTCAGGGGCCCATGGGACATGTGGGGGCCGTCGAACCTCTCCGGCAGGTTGTGATGAGGCGGCCGGCCGTCGAGCCTGTCGGGGCCCGGATGGTGAGGCCCGTCGAACCGGGGCCCGTCATCGTAGCGCGCGGGGCCGCCGCCTTCGTACCACCCTGGGGGGTGAGGTCTGGAGGGGCCCATGTGTGCGGGCCCATCATACCGGGGGTGTCCTCCATCATGAGGAGGTGTGTGTCCCGGGGAGTCGCTGTGGCGGACAGAGGACAGGGGCCCGCCGCGGGGCGGAGCCTTGAGGATGGATTTGGGGGGAGGAGGCGGGTGAGGGTGAGGAGGGGGGGCGTCGAGGGGCCCGTCATCAGAGTGCTCGCTGTTGGGGCTCTCGAAGCGCGGGACGGGGCTGGCCTCTGATGGCTCCTTCTGGTGTAGCGGCGACAGGCGCTCGCGCTCGAACCGGGGGGGCGGCGCGTCCAGGGCAGCCGGGCTCGGACAGTTCCTGTGGACCACGGTGCCGGAGGGCGGGGGGCCCTCCGGCCTCCGGGGGTCGGGGTGTCTGGAGTCGGCATGTGGGCCGTACCTCCGCGGGGCGTCGTAGCCGCTCTTCGGCTCCTCGCGGTCGTCGTAGCGTTGGCGCTCGGTCAGGGGGGAGTTCCACTCCCGCTCACCTGGAAACAACAGAACGACCTCATGACGACACCCGACAGCAGAAAACACCGGAGAGAGTGAAATGTTTGAAACTAACAGCTTCGTCACACTGAAGGCTACTTTACACAGAAGATAAACTCCTCAACTCTTCTTCTCTCTCACTAATTACAGACTACAGCTCCCGCGAGCTGCTGTGAAGAACCTGATTAAATGTGTAAACTGTCTCTTTAGAAGAGTCTCTAACCCTGCTGAAGTATCACTGAGCGAGACCCTGACACCCCGCAGCTCCAGAACCTGACCTCTGACCTCTCTGTGGATAAAGACGACAGATGACAGATAACATTCGGCTTCACAGATCTCTTTCAACAGACTCATCATCGTGGCTGTGCCGCGCTCAGCGGACTCACTGGACTCTCTGGGGTCGGCTCTCCTCCGGAAGCGAAGGCCCGGCAGAGACTTCAGCGTGGGGAACTCTTTTCCGTGGTTGTACTCCTCGATCATGGGGCCGAGCGGAGGCCGCGGCTCCTCGCGCTCTTTACTCCGCCTCTCACCTTTAAGAGTGGTTAAAGGACAGATGTGAGTCAAAACGAAAAACACGATGGCTCAAGCTGATTTACAAAAGTCAGACATTTCTTCAAAAGTGCAGCTGAAGGTTGAATAGAGGATGAAAAATAATAACTAATAACTGCTGATGTGCAGCAGAAACACACAGCTGGGTCTAAAAAAAACACAAGTTTCACTCCAAACTGTTACAGGAGACATGAAGCCTTTAATTTAGGTATTTTTAAAGTCCTCTCTTTCATGGCAAGGAATTATATGGCCTTGGTTGCTATTTCTGTTTATTTTGTTGAGTTTGATTTTCAGCATTTTACTGTTAAACTGCTTTGTGACATTTCCCTGATAGTTATTGTAGTTTTTTACTGTGAGAAATAAACTGAAATAAAATGGAGTTAATTCTTCTCTGCCGCAGGTCTTCAAAGTAATAAAAAAGCTGCAGGCTCTCTCACTCTTTCCTGCTCCTCAGTTCAGAAATTAAGACTTTAACATTCACTAAAATGAAGGAAAAAAGAAGAAACTACTGCGTGTTAATTTTCTGAATGTAAACCGACTGATTCCTTCCCGTCGTCTGTTCAGCTCACCTGGTCTTTCCCGCGGCACCCGGCTGTATTTATGTGACGGTGGATGTCCGGCATTGCGCCCGCCGCCCGTCTTCTCACCCTGCTCGTTCTCCTCGGGGCTCTCCTCGCCCTCCCACTCCTCTCCAGTGGCTCGGTGGGTGACCTGAGTCTTCCTCAGCTTGGACTTGTGCTCGTAGTAGGACAGCTCTGCGGCGTCCATGCCGTCGTGGGGGCGCGGCTGACCCGAAGGCGGCGTGGTCAGCAGAGGCGGCTTCTTGACGGGGAAGCTGCCGGAGTCGTCCCAGCTCTCAGACTGCTGCTGCATCTCCTCCTGATACTGGAAGAAGTGTTTGATCTGGTGGGCCATGTTGAGGAAGGCCTCCTCAGAAATCTCCCCGCTCTCCAGACGTTTACTAGCCTGCAGGCGGGAACGCGACAGCTGTTAGACCAACACCTCAACAACCTTTTAATGCCTGAAAAAGTGGCTGCTGACACTGTGAACGTAAAGTTAAAAAGACACCCTCCTGTCCTCATTAAACACTTTCTATGTGTTGTTGCAGCACAGTAAATGAGAGTGTCGTACCCTCCGGAGCAGGTCCTTCTTGGAGGCGGAGTTGAGTGCTTCAGGTATCTGCAGGTTGGCGTCCACGCTGAGGCGATGCTTCGGGGTCCTGGGGGTGGGGGGGCGGTTCGGGGTACCATACGGTTTGTGTCTCTGAGGTCCAGGCTTCCCGTGAGAGTCCTCCGGCAGCTTCACACTGAGGAGGAAACAGGTTTGGTTTTTACTTGTTTGAACGAAACACTTATTTAAAACATCAGAATAAAAAAGAACGTTTCCAGGTGATATTTTTACTCTGACACAAAGATATTCTATTTACTGTCAAAATCACAAAGTTTTAGTGACTGCTGACGATAAAACAGTGACACATTCAGATGTCAGAGATGGACTCACTGTTTGTTCTCCTCCCAGCCGCTCCTCCAGCGGTGAGGAGGCTCTTTGGCCTCCTTGCCGCCTCCGTCGTGGCTCCGTGGGGAGTGGGAGTCTCTGGACTCGGCGTGTCGGTCCTCCGCCGGCCTTTTCGACCTCCTGCTCTCTGACTGGTTCTTCTTGGGCACGAGCCGGTCCTCTCGGCCGGGCTTGCCGTGTTCTGGTTCATCAGGACGGACCCGTCTGGGTTTGCCGGGTTTGTGTGAGGGTGACGGGGACAGGGAGGTGCTCCTGGCTCTGCTCTTGGGCGACCGCCGGTCCTTCCTCTTTGGGGAGGAGTTGGGGGAGCGCGACCTGGACCGAGAGCGTGTGCGCTTCCTGGCGTGCGTTCGGGCGTTGCCTCCGGTCTTGAACTCGAGCTTGTCTGCGGCCTCCTCGCGGTCGTGTTTGGTCACTGAGCCATTCACCAGCTTCCCTTTGTTGGACCTCTGAGGCTCTGCTCCCCGCGCCGTTTCCTCTCGTTCTTTCTTTTCAGGACATCTTTTCTTCTCCTTCTGCTCGTCGTCTTTAGACTCACCACTCTTGTCCTGCGTGCGTTTCCTCAGTCTGGGATCTTTCTTCGTGCCGTCAGCTGATTTCTGAGTGTCTGCCTCTGCCGGTTTGTTTTTGCTCTGGACACTTTTGGCCATCGGAGACAGAGACTTGGACTTCTCCTCTGACACTTCTTTCCTCTGGGTCCTGGTCTTGTCTGGCCGGGTGGATTTCTCTGGTGTAACAACAGGACTCCTTGTTGTGTCTGCTTTCTTCCCGGCGGGCTGCTCTTTGGACTGGGAGGCAGCCGGGGGGCCGTTGCGGTTCAGACGGGGGTCTCTGGTGGACGGTTTGGCATCCGCCTGAGTCTGTGGGGGGATCCAGGGTCTGACCACAGGAGCAGTTTGGCTGGCGGGCTTGAGCGGCGCGCTCGGTGCTGCTGGAGCAGAGACTGGAGTCGATGTTGGCATCACGAATCCTCCCGCCTGCAGAAACATCGAACAGCTGCTCAGAGAGTTGCAGTGAGGAAGAACCAACCAACTACATAATCTCGTCATTTATGATCGATTTTAGACCCTCTAACCGTTCATATTCACACAGAAAAGTCTGAAGTACTGAAGCAGGAAGTAAAACAATAATAATAATTAAACTTTAATCTAGAAAAGAGATGTGATGATCTGTCAGGAATGACAAACCCTGTTTGAACATCAGCTGACTACTTCCTCAATCAACACTTCTCGTTTCCACTCAATGTCACTTCCTCACATCCAGAATTTACCTTTAGTGACTAACATCAACTGTGGCTGAGCTTTCTACAAGTGGTTAAAATGCAAAATATGTTAACTAAGCTGCATGAAAACATGCAGTTTAATGCTGAGAAAAGACAGGAGGAAGACGTGTGACTCTTGTAAACGACGCCCTCGTCGTCCTACCAGCTGAGCTTTGGTCTGCTCCAGTTCCAGCTCGATCTTCTTCTGCTGAAGCTCCAGCAGTTGTTTCTGTTTGGCCAGCAGCTGCTGCCGGATCAGCTGCTCCTGCGTCAGGCTGGACTGGCTGACGGCGGCGGGCGGCTGGACGGGGGCCGGCTGTGGGGGGGGCGCCTCCTCAGACTGCCAGAACACAACCAAGAACAACAGAGTCTGCTCAGATGGAGGTTCTGCTTGTCGCATGTTGGAAACCTTTTTATCCACCACATCCGAGTTACTGACTGCGAGATTTAAACTCACCAGGAAAAATCCAATAATCTGATTCAGATTGATTTCAATCAGTTTACTCAATAATGTTTCTTCAGCTTCTTCAAACACATTTTTAAAATGTTTGTTTGAGGATGAATTTAATTTTTACAACAAAACACACGTAGGACACGTTTCTGCATCTTTAAAGTGGTCGTACTGTCAAAAGATCAGAAACCAAACACGTCCAAAAAACGTCACGTACAACAAAGAAAATCCTCCCAGTCTAAGAAACCGGAATCACAGTGTTAAAATCAGATTTTCCTTCATTTAGTTCCTCCCTTATAAATGTTGTTTAACCCGAGCGCCAATCCCTTCCTGTCACATCATCATACTGACATGAATCTAGAAAACTTAATAGAAATGAACAATTTGGATTAAAAAGACCTTGAATAAATCTCACTGCAGCAGCAGGTTTTTTTTTCTTTTTGAAACAAGTTGAATAAAACTACCAAACATTAACTTGAGCAGTTATGACCAACGGATCTGTGGCTGCGTCCCTGCCTGCTGTGGTGTTTGCAGCATACACACCTGCTTTAAAAACTTGGGGTTGAAATGAATGCTGGGGTTGACACGAACGGCGGCGCTGGCGGTGCTGGCAGCGCTGGCGGCGGGCGGCAGCGGCTTGATGGGCCAGGCCGGGTCCACAGAGTTGACCCGCAGATCCAGCTCGTACAGTTTCTTGAGAGGAAACACATCATCCCACGTCGATCGCAACTTGAACAGACTCTTTCTAGTGTTTTCATCCACCTACAAACACAGGACATGACTTGGTCCACAGCTACCAACAAAAGGCTAAAGACATCATCACAGCAAAGCAGCCATTTAACTCTGTCCATCACTAGTAAACAGCTGAAAATCTACTTTAAACACTTTGTGGACAGGTCAAAGAATAACTAAATGTTTCTAGTAAAACTTTTTATTAGCAGGGCATTAATTATGGCATTAAGTACACAAGAGCAGAGTGCAGGAGGTCACATATAAAGAAGCAAGCAACAACAAACAGGAGGGAAGTGAAGTGGCGACTAGAGAGTTTTAGTGCTTAATTTCTAACAATGCTAACGGCAGCAAAGAGAACTGTACCTTTTCAAAGACACATATAAATGAAGTGATTAGGTTTTTAGCAAACACTGCAAGGTATTCTCCTCCAACATTCTTCACTATGGAATCCACTAAGTACAAAACTGGAAGCTTCTCGGTAGATGGGGCCTGGAGCAATAGAAAACTCAACAAGTTTAGAAAACAACAGGGGTTAAACCAACATTTCAGAACAAAAGCTCAAATCACAAGCAGACCACCCTCCCTCTCACCACCCGCTGCGTGAAAACGTAATGAGAAAAACTGAAAAAGCCACAAAAAACAAAAGAAAAACAAAGTCTGTGCCAGGAGAGAAGGTAAAGGTTGACGACTCCGTCAGATTAAAAACAGTAAAAATCAGTCCGATCTTTGATCTGGAATCAAAAAAGGGAAAAAATACTCCAACAAGCTTCTCCTTTGAAGGTTTGAACAAAAAAACATGTTGAAGAAGCGTCTTCCAGTGATCAGTCAGTTCGTTCCCCAGTCGGGGGCAAAAACAGGTCCATGAAGGGGTAAAGGGGGGGTCCAGTCCTCAGGAACTTTTGGTTTTACCTCCAAAGAGGGTTGTCATTGAACCACTCTTTGTACTTTACCCAGGCGGCACATCAGCCCATTTTACTCTTCACACCCATCAGTTTTATTCACCACCTCAGAGTTTTACCCCCAGATGTTACCCCCCCCCCCCGTTAGAAAGCAGCACAGGTGCTCTGTGGTGTTTAAAGAGCTGCGTTTAAAGCACCAGTGTGCCGTGACTAAACTGACTAACACTTTGTTGGATCGGTCCAACGAGCCGGCTCGCCCTCGGCCGTGTCAGTAAATGTGAATCAGTCATACCAATAAATTACACTGGGAAATAAAAAATGACAAAAAGCACATTTCACATTTTTTATTATAACAGTTTAACCATTCAATGACAATTCAGTAATTCAGAAATTCACTAGTGAATTAAAGCAGATAAACTTTTTTCTGATGCGGCTTCAACGCTTTGTGTCGCACGGTGGAGGCAAACTGCTGACTGAAAGGCATTTCTGTGTTGGTGGGGGGCTTTAAAGGGCCCCCAGGCCTCAACAACAGCTGGCCAACATATTCAGTAACAACCACTGTAAAAACAAGGAATATTCAGTGAAAATCCACCGTAACCTGCTAACAAACAGGGGATGATCCACTGAAGTTTTCTAAAGGCCTGAGTTGAATTTAAGGCTTCCCTAAAGTTAAAATTAGCTCGCAGCTGTGGATTAAACTGTGTAAAACCTCTGAAGACTTTATAAAGAGCTGAGTCATTCACAGTCCAGCTGTTACTCTTCCAGGAGTTCAACTTTTATACTTTTAAATGAGCTCCAATGGTTCAGAAACATAAATACCACACAGACCGAGAAAAGCTAAACACACACGGGCAGTTTGTCAGGCTGAAGCTGATCCTGGTTTCAACACTCGGCTGTTTTCAGGAAATACTCAGATACTTTAAATCATAATAAACTTTAAATGGCCCCCACGTTTCAACCTAACTCAGCTAAAATGCTGACACGCACTGATTAACGTGAATCTCATGAAGTGGTTCAGGTTAACTCCTTCAATGTCGACTTAAACTGCTTTACGGTGGATTTTAACCGCAGGCCCGCAGCTGGTTCAGATCAGGTTTAGTCTGGATTTTACTGGGCTACACAAACAACCTGGGCTGGATTTAAACCTGGTCAGATCCTGGTCTAAACCAGGTTTAAATCCAGCCCTACAGAGCCTGATCGCGGAGTAATAATCAGAAATCTCGACGCCTGGCAGAGTTTTCCCGCTGACACAGCCTGCGGCCTGACATGTTGAGTAACCGCCGCCATGTTCAGCCAGCAGGCCTCCACATAAACACCAACCATCTGCAATGTAAAGTATGCTGTTTTTCATAAAAACCTTGCTTATTTGCGCTTCAATAATTGCGACGATATCCTTGGCGAAGTTGAGGTTTTCCTCGGCCAGGATGGTGAGCATGTTGATGTGCGGCTTGCTGTTGAACGTCAGGTCTTCCAGGGAGGACTGGTACTCTCGGCAGGCGTCTTCCCTCGCCGCTTCTTTGTCCTCCATCTTGGAGCCGAGCGACGCGGGAAAACCTACAGCGGCCGTCCGAATACCATAACCATTCATCAGCAGGCAGTCCATGAACTCATGCGGCTAACTGTTCCGCCTGGACTCGGTGAGAATTAACGCCGTGTTCGAGGTTTATTTCGGCGTCTCTCGGTGCTTCTTCGTCTCCGCCGTCAGTTTCCTACGACGACAAGATGGCGACTGTTAATGAAGGCCGCATACGTCACCGTGAACTTTTAAATATATGGTGTGACGTCAGTGCACTCTCATTGGCTTGCTACGGGCTGCCTGGGCCGGGTTCTTACTTTTCATTGGTTACTTAAAATAACAGCCACTCGAACGGACCAATCGTTGTGAACTAGAGAGGGGTGTTATTACGTAAGATGATCATGAGGTGGAACATGGCGACTCACACAAACAAGCGTGGAAAGGCCGAAATGGACATTTTCAAGATCCATTTAGCAATATTACATCATCTATAATATACAGGAATATTATAATACATGTAAATTAAATTGTGTTGATGAAATATATTAATATGTGTTAAATATTAAACATGTAATCATGTGATGTAAGAGGCCTCCATGTGACAACACCTGCAGCTACTCAAGGCATAAACCATGTGGCCTACACGAAGAAATAACATTAGATGCCTGAATGTAGCTGAATTAGTGCATTTTAATGGTCTTATTCCCATTAAATAAAATATTACATTCCAGTATCAAATATAAAAGCTACACACTGACTGACATGAACACGTCTTTGACCTCATTTCACTTTATTGATCCCTTTGGGATGACTCCCTCAGGGAAATTCAAAATACTAAAAAATAATAATTTGGGACACTGTCTCTGAATATCTATGCACACACACACACACACACACA
>JBAJHX010000067.1:23034657-23048224 GCA_037176925.1 Amniataba percoides | reverse complement strand
ACAAAGCTTCAGCCCAAAAGGCTCGAAACACACTGCTGCTGCATCTGGTGCAGCTCGGCCTCAGTCTCTCTTCAACTATGCACAACTCATTTCTTGTAGCACTCTCAAAAATTGTGACGAGGACTGTGCTTGTGCGCATCCAGAATGTTTTTTATGTGCTAATGATCCTTCTTCCCAGGTGTCTGAGTGCCCTCATCTACGGTCTCAGAGACCAGACTATCAGACCTGTTCTTGTCTACCATGTTTGTTGTCGATTGAACCTCTCATCACAGCTAAATGTGAGGTCGCACCATAAAACACAGGGAATAAACTAATCTGTCTATATACTTGTTAAATCTGACAAGTCAACATATCTAACATTCATTATGGAACAAGAAACTATTCAGCAATTAATTTAGCTAAACCTGACCTGAATTGATGTTTTGAACAACAATCTGTGGTTGTCAGAATTTAAATCCATCAATGGACATTCAGAAACAAATCCTAAACATTTGAGTGGAAATTATTTGTCTTTATATCTCTATTTTAATACAAGAACTATCAGGATTACCTTCATTATCAAAGTCTTATTTCAAACCAGTTCTTCAGTCCAGTTCTCTTCATACATACTTTCCATGTTGAGTGATATTACAGTTGGCCCAGATTACATCCTCATGTAGTGAGAAACAGTGAACGTAACATATTTTCCAAGACAGTAAAATCTGTTGGTAAAAATGTGATTTTTTTTTAAATGTATGAATTACCTCATTGTCTTTGTTTATTTGTGTTTACATTGTACTGTACATTACAAACAAATTAACATTACACAAGTACATCATATCTTTAATACTAATATACATCTAAACAAAAACCTATTCTCATGTAATGTGTCTTATTTTTCAAATGACATTAACCCTCAGGCCTTATGAAAAAAATATTACTTCTGAGTCCATTCGTGGCTGAAAACTTCTTCATAAAAGTGCAATTAAATATAAATAAAATATATCAAAATTATTTTATATTTTCATTATTATTTTATATTGAATATATTAAATTATTTTCACTTTCATTAATTATCTGAATCAATATGAGTCCTAATAATAACTATCAAAATATATTTTTTAATCCCTTAATACCATTGTATTAAGATGATGCCACTAATTTATATTGGTGTAAAAACACAAGTGATTTTTATTTTCAATATATTAAATGCAAACTGAGTCTGGAGCATCCTCTGTCTCCTCCATTCTGGCTGCTTCGCTGACTCCAGAACTTTTTGCAGGACTTAGTGAAGGTAAATAGTAAAAACTACCATTGTAAGCCTAGACTGGATTTAAGCCCTGTGTGACTGCAATCATTATTCTTTAGCACAATATCCAGGGAATCAAACATGTGATTTGAATGAGTTTCTATGGGCCTCTTTCTGCTCCCGCATATCACATTAGCTTTTTACATGAATTTATTTAACTATTTATCAACTATTTATATAGTGAAGTACAACTTTATATGAACCGATTTGAAAATGTAAAATCCCCAACCCCCCTCGCCAAAAAGTATGTGCCTGCCGTTAACGTGGCCGGAGAAAATGACTGAATTTAGGGGATCATCTTGATGCGAGAAGCTTCATATTTGGAAGTTTCGTTTGTTATCAACGTGCACACTTCCGGTCGTGGCCCTGACGTATGACATGTGAAATGCGTGATGACGTTGCCTCTCGGCTGTTTTCCCTCCTCGCCGAAGAAGCTAGCCGGCTAATGGCGACATTCAGCTAAACGTCTTTAATCAGGAAACATTTCAGAGTGCGCAGCTTCAGCGGCTGATAGAGAAACCCAACACTCACAAACAACTCCGTTAAAGGTAAACAGGTGTGAAAACAACATCAGTTGTTTGTGTGTTGTCGCTTTTGTTTTGCTAACGTTCTCGTAGCAACGCTGAGCGGTGAGCAGGAGAGCTAACTGGCTAACGTTAGCATGACGCACGTAACACGGAGCGCGGCTAAATGTTTTCATGCTAAACATGTTTACATTCATGTGTGTTATTTCACATTAGTTTTGGATTATTTACACATGTTTGTTACTTTTAATGCTTCCCCCACCTGTCAGTAACTTGGATTCACAGAGTTAGCATGTTGTTAGCGGAAGTCACGCTAGAGGCTTGTTAGCTGCGCGTGTTTCGAACTGATCTTGTCTGATCCGAATCAGACTCGATTCGGATCAGACCAGACCAGGGACCGGACTTGCTTCTCAGCTGATTCAGTCGCTCCACGCTAACAGAGCAGGTGTTCGCGGTCGGGACAGCCACCTGGGCTGCACGTGGACCCGGACCAGAGGCTGTGCTGGTCTGAGGGTCTCGTGTGGTTTGAGGCTCTGGTCTAGTTTGAAGTACTTCAGTGTGGAGTCCGTCCCACACAGTTTGAAGTTTAATCAAACTCAGTGTAAAACTCAGCGGATGTAGTAAGTGTTAGATGTGAAGCCTCAGTTTTAGGCGGAACTGAAGTGAGTTATAATCAGACTGAAGTGTCGCTTTGCCAACGTGATGTTTTCTCAGGTCTTGATTTTGGCTGCAGAGCATTGAAAGAGCAGATGTCGTTTTGGGGATACAGACATTGATCAAGTGTGTGTTTTGGTTTCTGTCTCCACACAGCAGACTTATGCGGTCCTGCTAGCGGGAAGAAATGTTCAACAAGTCATTTGGTACTCCCTTCGGGGGAGGGACGGGGGGGTTCGGCACCTCGTCCACCTTCGGACAGCAGAGTAAGTTATTTTATTTCTTTATTTAAACTTTGGATTTTGGTTTTACAGGTCAAACGAAAAGTTTTTCACTGAGTAGCAGTGTTGTTGATCTCCAATACTGTGATTAAAGCTGTGTAATAATTAAAATCTGACAGATTATTATTATGATTACTACTAAATGCTGCTGTGCTACTGTTACTTGCTTTTGCCACATTGAATATCTGGATGACAAAACTTCTCATTCTCCTCCAGGAAACACTTTCTCTATCCTGCCACATCTCAATTTATTCTGTCAGTGATGGTCATAAAGCAGCTTCTGCCTATTTTATTTCAGACAGTGTAACACTGAAGTCAACAAACGCATGACCTTGAAATCACAATTTAGTCAAAAAAGTCTGTTCACTGTCATTAGTTTCAGAATCAGGTTTCACGTATTGGTGCAAACTTATAATCATAGTAAGCAGAAAATTACAAATTCAATATACAGTCGACATTTTAAAGCAAAAAAAAAACATGGATGTGCAAACAGATTCTGTGTTCATTGTGTAAGATATGATCCAACTTTAACATGTGAAACAAAACGTGTACTGTTTTTATTTTATTAGTTTTATTGTTCCTTAGGTGACAGCTTCCTGTGATGTCGATAGTTGTTGTTGATTTCAACTCTCTCACTGCAGATGCAGGATTTGGGGCAACCGGAGGCTTTGGGACGTCTGCGTTTGGGACCACCAGCAACACTGGAGGATTGTTTGGTGCGACGCAGACTAAACCTGGTTGGTCGGCTCCTCTTATTCAGATATTCGTGTTTGTGTGTTGGCTGTGTCAGTCCTGCACATGTGCGCTCTTCCTGTCTTAATCCAGTCTGAAATTATATTCTCGTTCATAAGACAATCGTGTCATATCCATGCAAGAAAATTCATGTAGATGTAGAAAAGAAGCTTTTAAAGACGTATGAATAAATCGGTTGTTTCCTCCAGGGGGTCTATTTGGGTCCAGTACGTTCAGCCAGCCAGCCACTTCCTCCACCAGCACTGGTTTTGGTTTTGGTGCAGCGAGCGGCACTTCAACCAGCCTGTTTGGCAGCACTGGGACAGGCACCACCGGCGGACTCTTCTCCCAGCAGAATAATGCTTTCGGTGCCAACAAACCCACCTCATTTGGAAGTAAGGAACTTAGAACAGCTGATTGTTTTGAGGACATGATAAGTTATTAGATTAAGAGTTATCAAAATTTTCAGAAGATAAAAACAGAAATCAAAGAAAAGATCAGAAATCGAACAGATAGAAAAGTAACATTCATCTTAGACACAAGAAATTATATAAAAATGCATCATCATGTTTAAAATATGACAAATATTTCCAGTAATTAGAAATAACAGTAATTCAGAGTTCAATTTCTAAACCGCTCAGTCCAGTTGTCACTCTGATTCGTTCATCCAATGAAATGTCCTCCAGGCTTTGGGACGAGCACCAGCAGTGGCGGGCTGTTTGGGTCGACCAACACCACCTCCAACCCTTTTGGTGGAACAACTTCTCTGTTTGGAGGCTCAGGTTTCTCTGCCGCACAGCAGCCAGGAACAACCGTCAAATTCAATGTGAGTGTTTCAGGTTTATTCACAGTCACTTGTGTCATTTACTGTCAGTATCAAAAAGTTGATGTTGATTTCTGATGTACTAACGGCAACAGCACTGTACTGCAGAGTATAAAGTACACTGTGCACACTGCAGTGTTTTTCATTTTAATGAACAAAGCGAACACTTGAACCAGCTGATGTGGAAATAAGAACCAGACTAAACAGTTTGACCTTGAAACTCTGGAGTGTGGTTTGAATTTTCACATCATGTTTTCTTATTTCCCCTCTCAGCCTCCAACAGGAAGTGACACAATGGTCAAAGCAGGCGTGACCACGAGCATCAACACAAAGCACCAGTGCATCACAGCCATGAAGGAGTATGAGAATAAATCCCTGGAGGTGAGTTTTTAAGCCAGCACATGGACCAACCCGTTCACTGCTGCTTTCTGTGATTCACTCATCGCTGACACCACTGTCAGCGAACGAAGCAGTTTTTTGGACATTTGTGCTGTTTCAAAATTAATAAAGAAACCCAGCTACTCTTGAACTAAGTGGCCTGTTTTTGTTCGATTTTTTTTTTTCCCCCAGAAGACTGAGACATTAGTTATATTCTGACTTATCATCGGTCAGGTTTAATCATGAAATTGGCTAAACTGATTAAAATCTTGATCAAAGTTTTTGATCTGCATTGTGCACATTTAAAAAGACATCACTAAACACAAGTACACAAGGAAGCGATCATCACAGAGGCTTCACAAACATCTAACAGTCCAGTGAAATGAAGTGCTATACATCAACAACTATCTGCACTCTGTTTCTTGCATTGTCATCATAAGAATTCATCGAATATCTGAAAAACAATAAATAATATACAGATTACCCAGTTATTAAGAGGCGGTAGTTTTCAATCCCTGTTTGGCACGCCGCTCAGACCTGAGGATGAGATGCAGGTACATTTCATAAAGCAGAGGCTTGTGGGAAAATAAGGAGTTTCCAAAGATTGTTGCTGGAGTAAATCATCACAAAACTGCTGTTGAATTTTGTTGCATTCTCTTAATTTTTCCATTTCTCTCCTGTTTCTCCCTGCAGGAGTTGCGGCTGGAGGACTACCAGGCAGGCAGGAAGGGCCCGACCAACCCGATGGCTGCGGCCACGGGTAGCCTGTTTGGTCCGGCCACAGCCACCTCCAGCGCCACCACTGGCCTGTTTGGTTCCTCCGCTGCCAACACCAACTTCTCCTTTGGGCAGAACAAGAGCACCTTTGGAGCAGCAAGTACGTGTTGAAGAGGGCAAACGCTGGTTTGTCTTATTTAGACAGATCGTTATCCAGCCTCAGTGAAGTTCTCGTAGTTCAGAGTCGGCTCAAACACGTGATGCTCACTCTCTTGCATGTTTATCCTCTTCAGCAGCTGCTGGTGGTTTCGGCACGACTGCAGGTAATCTGTTCGGTCAGCAGGCCCAGCAGCCGGCTGCCAGCCTCTTCAAGCCGTTCGGTCAAGCCACCACCACACAGAGCACCGGCTTCTCCTTCGGCAACACCAACACCATGGGACAGGCCAACACCAGCAGTATGGTGAGAGTCCTTCTGTGTCTCTGAGCAGCTTTGTGCAGCCACCTCAAGGCATAAAAGTTATATTCTGGAATAAATGTGCATTCAATCTCTGTCACTGAATGAGTGAATGAGTAGAAAAATGAGGAATCAAAACAAATTTTCAGTGTGAATGTGGTTACTTGGTAACTGTTTTAAATAGCTCTTTTAAAAAGAGTTTGAAGGCTGTTTTGTTCACATGGGTCCTCTGTGATTCAGGGTTTGTTTGGGAACACGGCGCCGTCTCAGTCGGGCGGGTTGTTCGGCGCGGCGCAGACCAGCACCGCCACTGGCTTCGGAACGGCCACTGGACTCTTCGGCCAAACCAACACTGGATTTGGAAATGCCGCCACGCAGGTACCAACAAGGGATGATTTAACATGGGACACATTTAGGAGTCCCAGTTGATCAGTTTTAGGCAATAATTACTCCAGTCAGAGCTTTGTGGTGTTCTCTGACTTTGAGAGACGACCTTGCCCAGTTCCTCCACCCGAGCAGCCGCTGTTTTTACATCTGGAACTGTTTGCTGGTTTGATGAGTCTCTGTGCTTCTCGTCTGTTGTAGCAGAGTTTATTTGGTAATAAGACGGCCGGGTTCGGCACCACCACCACCAGTGCCCCGTCCTTTGGCACCGCCAGCGGCCTGTTTGGAAACAAGCCGGCCCTCACGCTGGGGACCGGGACCAACACCTCCACCTTCGGTAAGTTCAGATGGGTGACTTGAAGCACCTTGAGGTAACCACAGCAGCAGCACAGAAGCTTCAGGTGGTGTCACGATTTAACTTGGATTAGTGATGAGTATTTTTGTTTCTTTCTTCATGCAGGTTTTGGTGCGAACCCTGCTGCAGGAAGTCTGTTTGGGAACAAGCCAGTTGCAGGAGGACTCGGGACCGGACTGGGAACCAGCTTCGGAACAGGTACCGGAGGAAGGATTGAATAATGATACAGAAATATATGAAAAAAAAGTGAAAATAAGAATGATTTCTACAAACTCTGTTGTGTTGGTCGCCCGCTTCCATGTCCTGTCCTCTGATCGTACACTGAACACATCTGTCAGCTAATAAATCAGAAACATTTCTATCATTGTGATAATAATTCTTCAACTCATTTATCAACTCAAATCTAAATAATTAGATAATCATGATGAATATTTGAACGCCATCCTCGCCCCTGTGCTGATTAGGACACTGACAGGACAAACTGGTGAAACAGGTGGTTTAACACAGTGCAGGTTACAGGCGGAGTGAATCCTCACAGACCTCTCGTGTGTGCTCAGCAGTAGGGACAGGACAGACGTCTCTGTTTGGAAACAACCAGAACAAACTGGGCACCACACTGGGAACGATGGGGACGTTCGGAGCCACTGGATTCAACAGTGGAGCCAGCACGCTGGGCTTTGGAGCGCCGCAGCAGCCTGTCGGTAAGCAGCTGGAGAACATCTGAAATGTTTCAGTATTAAGGCATCTCCTTCTTAATGTGACGGCGAAATGAATAAAATGATCATATACCAAATTCCTGTGTGACAGAATACAACACATTGAAATATTCATTGAAGTATATTAAATATATTCCTTTTCCTCCCTGATAAATTCTTTGTTTAGCACAAGCTAATTTGTCTAATTTAGACTGTTTGTGGCACATTTGACAGTTGACGGTACATCCTGGTTTGTTTTTTCCTTTCCCTGCTCCAGCGCTCACAGATCCGAATGCAGCGGCCGCTCAGCAGGCCATGCTGCAGCAGCAGCTCAGTGTTCTGGCGTATTCGCCGTATGGAGACTCGCCGCTGTTCAGAAACCCCCTGTCGGACCCAAAGAAGAAAGAGGAGGTGAGAGTGATGGTCTGGTGGTTTATTCACCCTGTTGGTGTTATAACAGGTTTACCTGCAGTGCTCACTTTTTAACTTCTTAATTTAATAAGGATACTCTCCAAATAATCACACAAACCAACAGAAAGATTTTACGTGACAAAGGCAGTAATACATGAGTTTGCTGATGAGCGACCAAAGCATTGAAAAGTTTCCGGTCACAATGTCTCTGTCCTGACAGCGTCTGAAACCAACCAATCCAACGGCCCAGAAGGCTCTGACCACTCCCACCCACTACAAGCTGACCCCGCGACCTGCGACCAGGGTCCGCCCCAAAGCGCTGACATCATCGGGGGGCTCCAAGTCGCAGCTCTTCGACGGCCTGGATGACGACGAACCCTCGCTCACCAACGGAGCCTTTGTACCCAGGTACCCATCTCATCCCCGTGGCAACAGTGCTGCGACGGACCACCTGCAGGAGCCGCTCAACTGAAAGAAATGATTTTTAATCAGATAAGATCCTGCAGATGTGGCGACAGTGTTTCGGTGAGAAACGTTTTTTCTCTGTTGTCACTGTTTGTACATTTTGTCGACAGGAAGAGCATCAAGAAACTTGTTCTGAAGAATCTGAACAGCAGCCAGTACAGCAGCCCGGTCAGCAAAGAGACAGACGACCTCGCTTCACCTTCAGAATATCCACAGAACGGACACAGGTATACACACACACACACACACACACACACACACACACACACACACACACACACACACACACACACACACACACACTTACTTCTGCTTTCTGATTGGCTGTCAGGTTTCCTTCAAGTGTTCACAGCAAACTTGGTTCTTTTCACTGCTTTAAGTTGTTCAAAGACTATTAAACATGGAGGAGGATTTTCTTTTAACAGATTCAATCTGAACATGAACGAGACAGACTGAACTCACTTTTAATTTCAAGATCATCACTTCCTTTTACACTTATCAAACGATAGCAGATTGGATTAATTTTGTTTATTAAATGTGTCTGTTGATGTTGTTTGTTTTGTTGTCCACAGTCACATGGAGGAGGACGAGGAGCTGAGGGAGGCGCCGGGCCCCAGCAGCCGAGGTGATGACGACCCCGAGGTCACCCAGTTTTATGTCAACCCCATCGCTAAGCCCATCCCGCAGGGCCGCGCCCCGGCCAGCCTGCAGGACACCATCAGTGACCTCAACATGCACAAACCAGCCAGGAATGGACTCGAGGTCAGCAGACACACTTCTGACGTTTCTACACGTCTGATCTCCAGCTTTTTCTTCACATTTTAATGTGCAGCATGAACACGGGAGCAGTGACATCATACCCATATTCTCAAACGCTCATTTTACAGAGCCTTTACACGCGCAGAGAGTTTGTGAACCGACTGTTTGAAAGTGATCTGCATGTATGTCAGGTCATAATTTTAATGTGTGATTTGTCTCCAGCTGAGCAGCGAGGACGTGTCGGCCTCTCTCGGGGAGGAGTCTCTGCAGGAGGAGAGGGAGGATGAGCAGCAGGAGGCCCAACAGACTCCCCACCCAGCAGGTCAGAAACCATCACTGACACTGTTCACATTTACTTCCACTACACAGACGGGTTAATGCTTTATTTACATATTCACATGTTGTAACAGTGGGAAATACACCAGCACTACCATCAAAGCAAAAAATTCTGTATGTATTCTGCAGTGCCAGAAGGTGCAAATCACATCCCCATGTTCTCCACTCTGTTTTGTGAAAACAAAGAATTACATGACAATGAAGAAGTGACCAGACTATTTAAGACAAAATAAAATCTACCAGTGTGGCCTTTAGTGTTGGTGGCCTGCTGATGTTATGGCAGTGAATGCTAACGCTAACCAGACTCTGTGTATGTGCTGTTATTCATTTGTAAGCTGCTCGTGTCGAGTGTCACCTCCTGAGTGCTGCTCAGAGAGAGAAAACAAAAGCAGATTCAGAGATGACGACCACGTTTAAGTTCTGGGTTATTTAGTTCCTGTCGTGGAAAAGGCCAGCTTACATGACTGTATCTGATCAGTAACAGGGAGAGGACAAATTGACAGAATTGATTTTCATCTTTTCACGTTTCCTGTTTTTCAGGCATCGTTCTGAGCCGCGTTGCGTATTACACCATTCCCTCCATGGAGGATCTGGCCGAGATGCTGGATGAAAACGGAGACTGTGTGGTGGAAAACTTCACTGTTGGCAGAAAAGGTAACGTCTGCTGCCATTTCACTTTTTTTTCTTAAACAGCAGCTGCATTTAGACAGAAATACAATTTCCTGTATGAAAGTTCAGGAGATGACCTGTCACCTCCAGCTCGCCACAGACTGAGCTGCCGCCTCAGTACATTTAAATATTTCCATCAAACACGCCTCATCAGCTGCTTGGTTTGTCTTCTCTGATTGGCCCTCACAGGTTATGGCTCCATCTTCTTCCCCGGCGAGGTGAACGTGGCGGGACTGAACCTCGACAAGATCGTCCACTTCAGACGTAAAGAGGTCATCGTGTACCCGGACGATGAAAACAAGCCGCCGAAAGGGGAGGGGCTCAACAGGTGAGTGACAGGAAATCACGTCATGTAAAGTTGGACCGTTCGCGTCGTGATCTGTAAGAGAAAAAAGATTTTCCTGAAGATGCTCAGTTAAATGTTGGTCATCTGGCCACCATCCTAATCTCATCCTGTTTCTCCCTCCGTGGCTTGGCAGGCGAGCAGAGGTGACTCTGGACGGCGTTTGGCCAAACGACAAGACGACTTGCACTCAGATCAGGAGCCCCGAGCGACTGAGCGAGATGAACTACGAGGGTCGGCTGGAGAAAGCCTCACGCAAACAGGGAGCCCGTTTCCTGGAGTACCGACCTGAGACCGGGTCCTGGGTGTTCGAGGTCAGTTCCTGCCTGCCTGGCTGATTAATCTGTGACACAAACTCAAAAGCTTCTCTCCTGTTTCATTATTTTTACTTGACCTGATGGATGAAGCTGAGAACGAGTCGTTATAGTGATGAGACCTCAACTGATGATGATACTGAACCTGATATCTGTATGTCTTTATCAGGTGTGTTTTCTGCCCACTGATAATTTATTATCAGCTTTTTAAATTCAGTCAGGTTTGTCATATTAACCTTTCAGGAATTTGTTCATTCACCTTTAAACCGTCAGGAAGTCGTGTTGCGGTCACATCACTGCTGAACATCCTCGTTCATGAAAAGTGATTGTTTGGAGTTTCGTTGTTCATGAACACACCTGCAGCTGCAGAGCTGGTGCTGCTCAGGTGTAGCTGACTCTGTCCTCTCTCTCAGGTGGCCCACTTCTCCAAATATGGCCTCCAGGACTCCGACGAGGAGGACGACGTCCCGCTCCAGACCGACCCCAAGAAGCTGAAGACGATGATGCCGGTTCCTCCCTCCAGGCTGCAGCAGCAGCTTCCCCCCTCCCAGCAGCAGGTGGCGCCGCAGGCTCAGGTAGAGCAGCCTGCGCCCATCAACACTCATCTTCATCATCATCATCATCCTCCTCACTGACACACCTGAGATGATTAAAGCAGCGTTTCCTTCAAACTTGTTTCCAGCTGTTTGGTGGTGGTGTGTTTCATCTGCTGTTTCTTTTTCTTTTTTTTTTTTTAATCAGAATTTAACTATAAATGATCGATTAGTTTAAGTCGAAAAGTCCACGAGCACAGCCGGACATTACGAGAAACATTTAATGTTTTCACAGAGGTTGTGAAGGAGAAAGCTGTTTCTGATCATTTTATGAGCAAACAGCAGCCAGGTGTCAAAGAGCAGGACGGCCTGAGAGCGAGTGAGCTGAGGTCGGAGCTGGTGGCCGAACACGAGAGTATTTACAGAAATATGAATCAGCAGTTGTCTGGTTCACAGGTCTGATGTCTGTCAGAAGAAAGAAATGGCTGAAATGAAAGTTGGTATTTACAGAGATGAACAGACGGAGCGGCAGAAAAGTCAAAGAGCCAGTTGAGATGTTGACAGAAAGTTTTATTTCCTGGTTTTATCAGTGTGACTTTTTACATTTAATGCCACGAAACTTTGGTGAAGTTTGGACTTTTGCAGATGAAATCAAGCGTCAAAATCCAGAAACTGATCTTACTGCTGAATCTCCTGCAGTGTTGTGATTTTTGGTCAAAATATTTTTTTCATCGACTAAAATAATGCGATCTGTTCTCGTTCGTGAGCAACAGTCAAAAAAAGGAAGATAATCTTTCTGCAGTAATGAATAAAAAACAGCTTGTGTTGGTTTGTTTGCCGCCTTTAGTCAGATACTTTCAGATGGATCCAGATAGTCGAGCGGCTCTTTGTCTGCTGCTTCAGCTTTCACACAAATGTTGATTTTGAGTGTCGGTGCTGTGGAGGTGGTGTTGGATTGTTACACAGAAGAGACTTTAAACATGTTTTAACAGTATTTTTATAACCGGTTTGTTCTTTGCTGCTGTCATTAGTGTGTTTTAAAGACGAGCTTGTGTTTTCTGATTTACGGCTTTTTAGAGTTTTGTTTTATCGTGTTCAGCATCAACAAACACTTCTTCAGCAGGTTTTAGACACTAACCTGCTCTGAGGTGTGTCTCAACAATTGTACTCATTTTCATTACTGAAAGCAACATGAATAAAGTTCAGATAACATTTAATCGTTGGTCTGTAAAGTTTGTGAGGAATCAAACATTTATTCTCTCAGAATCAGAACTTTTAATGTGAAAGGTCGATGTTTTAATATGAGGAAATATTCACTCTGCACGCTGAGCGTTAACCGGTGAGTCAGGGAGTCTTAAAGCTGCAGAAATATTCATAATAAATTCTGCTAATATTTTTCAGTCACATTTGGAACAGAAAATAAAAGCCTGTCGCTCCCTCGGACGTCCTCGTGAGGCCGGTTTTCGTCACTGTGTTTTATTTTTCAGTCCACGGTTGTCGTGGATCTTCCGGGCGGCGTGGGGGAGCTGGACAGCGACATGGCCGACATCACCCAGAGCTTCCCGACAGAGAGCATGCTGGGAGGCGAGGAGGACGGCGACCTGCTGGCGGGCGAGATGGACCAGACGGCCGCGAAGCTCGGCGGTTTGATGTCCGCCGAGCTGGACGGCGTCTCCGCGTCGAGCCACATGGCGTCCTCGCTCGGCATCAACCCGCACACCCTGCAGGTAGAGCCGCGGCCCACAGGCAGGAAACGTGTCGCCCCTCAGGCCCGCCGCCACAATAAAAGTCTTCACATTTTGTCGGCAGATCATGAAGGCGTCTCTGTTTGCTGAGGATGAGGAGGAGAGCGACATGTTCCAGGATGGAGGGATGAAGGTCTCCGCTAGCGTCTCGTCCCCTCGCCTCGTCCTGCCGGGAGCCCAGAGCCGACCCTCCGGTAGGAATCGAACCAACATGACGTTAACATGCTTTTCTTCACGATGAAGAAATGTCTCGTTTTCATTTATTTTCTCACACTCAGTCTGTTTTATATTTCTTCATCAGGACTGTTTTCTTCTGTGATTCAGCCTGAACTTTTGCTTTATGTTGATAACTGCTGACGAATCAGTGGGACAAAAATTCAAAATGAACTTCATGTTTGATATTTATAAAGAAATTCTGCCTTTTCTTTTCTTTATTCTTTGAAGTCTTGATGTGTTTTGTTTTGTCCGACTTTTGTCAGTTTACTGTGATGAAACAGAAACTGACTTTTATTTTTGATTTGATTTGATTTGAACAGTAAACTCACTCGAGACATAAAGCTGATCTCTCTGTC
Source organism: Amniataba percoides (assembly GCA_037176925.1). Classification (NCBI taxonomy): domain Eukaryota; kingdom Metazoa; phylum Chordata; class Actinopteri; order Centrarchiformes; family Terapontidae; genus Amniataba; species Amniataba percoides. The sequence goes on along the minus strand of JBAJHX010000067.1, from coordinate 23,034,792 downwards.
TCTCTCTCTCTCTGTCTCTCTGTCTCTCTCTCTGTCTCTCTCTCTCTCTCTCTCTCTGTCTCTCTCTCTCTCTCTCTGTCTCTCTCTGTCTCTCTCTCTCTGTCTCTCTCTCTCTCTCTGTCTCTGTCTCTCTCT
>JBAJHX010000067.1:23019166-23023118 GCA_037176925.1 Amniataba percoides | reverse complement strand
CTTCTTCTTCTTCTGTTTGGGCTTTGCAGGTCCAGCAGGATCCACCTGAACAGACCAGCAGAACCAGATTAAACCACGTAAAGTGGATTATTCATTATTAAGATAATATGACGGCTTGCACTCACCACGGCAGGTTGGCAGCTCTTCTTTTGATCTTTGAAAGGAGAAAAAAGTGTTTTATTGCCTTTTTTAACGTGTGTCGGGTTTGGTTATCTTCGTGATCATAATAATAATTATAAATAATGTATTTGTAGCAAAATACATTTTGCCATAAAATGTTTTTCCAGCATTTTTCCACATTGTGTTTGTAAATGAGTCGTTTAGCTGACGGCGGCCACACATTTCTCTGTAGATGAATAACTTTGTGGTCACCGTGGCAACAGGACGGCCTCGTGCTGCCACATGGTGCCGTCACATTAACAGCTCAGAGGCCTCGGAGGCTGTTTAACCTGCTATCATACTGAAGCAGTATTTATTTGTCAAAGGAGTGTCGACCCACCAGCAGGTTTTTGTCTCTTGGCCACCGACCCGGAGCCTGAAGCAGGTTTGCTGCTCGTTCCTGAAAAACATTTAAAAAGTCAAACATACACAAACTGAGGATTTATTGAGGAATGTCTGAGCCTTCCGGATGAGACGTTTCATTAAAAGTCTTCTCAGAGACGAGGATTGACAGAAACAAATATTTTATCAATGACGTCTAATTGAAATATTTCTGATCTGTGTTATTCATGCACAGTGTCTAAAGGTCTGAGGCGATGGTAAAATGCTTTTATTTTCTATTTGACTTGGACTTGATTGTATTTTAGACACAAACTCGAGGAGCCCTTTAACCCAGCAGGACACTTCTGCACAGAAACATTCAGGAGGAAAGTCCTCGATGGTCCGGACCTCTGTCGTCTTCAGAAAGTTCTTGCAAAGCTTTTTTACGAGCTCGTGACGACCTACCATCTGCAGCTTTCTGCCTTTTGGCCACTGAGTCAGATTTGCTCGTCGTTCCTGAGAGAAACATTTGAAAAGGTGAAACACAGGAACTGAAAATGAGTTTTGCCTCTGATAAGCTGCTGTGTCTTTTCATAGCTGCAGATTTGAGAGCGATCGACAGAAAGACGTTCAGGCACAGACGCCACAGACGTCCTGGTGGAAACCTGCTGAATCTCCACGTGTCTCTCTGGACCTTCATGCTTGAACTCACCCTTGTTCTTCTTCTGTTTCTTCAGTTTTTCCACAAAGGGGCGCAGCAGGTCCTGCACATCAGCGTCCATCCTCGGTATCTGCTTCATTTCTTTATCCATCACAGAGATCGACCCCTCCGGGCCGAAGTACTGGATGATTATTTCAGTCAGCTCTCCTCTGGTTTTGCCGCTCTTCACACCATGAGGGATTTTGGTCAGACTGAACAGCAGTTTGTGAAATTCAGACTCTTTCAGATGCTCCAAAATGGAGAAGAGAGCTGGTTTCCACTTATTCTCTAAATTCTTCAGCGACATCTGAAACACGAGGTGAGAAACAACGTGATGATTCGTGTTTTTATGTCTTTGTTCATTAGATTTATACAAACGTCCTCGTAGCAAAAAAAGGCAGACGTACAGAAAATAACAGAGAAATGGTCCAAAATGATGCATGAAACAACCAAGATATTCAGATTAAGCACAAACGTCTGTTCTGACATCAAGAATAGTTTTTCCAACAGCATCACTGAGGTTTTTATTTTCTGAAGGTGAATCCTGGAAAAGGTTCTGAAAATATTCTGAAAAATTCAACAACATTCAACAACTCATCAGACTGGAGGACACGACATGTTTACACTCACAGCCTCACCTGGTGGCTGTGAGGCGCGACTGCACAGGTGAACCAGATTTATCCGTTTAGTGCTGCAAAGGTGAGAACGTGTGCCGACATCACCTTTTATAATGAGAGTAAATCTGAGTGGTTTTGAACTGATTAATGTGAGTTCACATGGAAGAGAATCATTTAATGAAAATGATCTGAGCATCGTGATAAAGACGCCGTCTGCTGTCGGAGATTACAACATTTCACCATGTGTAGTCCTCAGCTTTAACCTTTAGTGGTATCATTGACTTTACCGGAGAAGAAAATCCAGCGAAACAACAGGTCGCGTCTCCCAGCAGGAAGCTTGTGGTTTGATCTCACCTGACGACAGCGTTTCAAAACAAATTAGCACCAAACTTTTATCAATACTCACGTTGGGTCCTTTTCTTTACAGACGAACTCTCTTATTTCTTGATGTTTACGGCTGTTAACCGTCGTCTGTGTGGCGGGAAGAAGATTTTTGACTGCAGTGTGAAAAGAGCCGCCTTTTTTTTTGAGCTCTTATTTTGGAAGATACCAACTGAAATCATGTTTCTCCAACCTGTTTGCTGCTGTGGTGGAAATATTTAGATCAAATGAAAAACTACGACTAAAATTTATGTGTTCAGAGTTTTATCATCATCCTGTGTTTTCATTTTTCTACATTTGATGTTTAAGTCACCCCCGCGTGTTATCAGTGGTTCAGTCTCTTTTCCTGTTTTCTACACACAATAAGGTGACGAGGAGCTCTTACTTTCACTTTCATGTTATGAATAAAGTCAGTGCGTCTTCTTCAGTCTGAGCTGTGGTAAAAGTGTTCAGATGTAACGTGAAAAGTCCTACAGCTTTAATATTATTAGTAGATTTCACATTTCACATAAGAGCTTTAGTTTTTCATACAGCTCTACGCGAGGTGGATCAAAACACAATTTTTTTACTGTTTCAATTTGACCTTTTCATGAATGAAATATTTCGTCACCATAATATGATGAAACTGCTCCACGTACTGATTTCCCCCACAGGTACGAGACTGCACAGGAAACCAGGTTACAGGATTAATACGGCACCTTCAGGTTCATTTAACTGATTTAATTCATTTACTATCAGAACTGAACTCTTATAAAATCATCTGTATAGTTGCCCAAAACATGGAGATTGGACGATATGAAAGTTAAACACGCAGATGCTGTTTGTCCATTTTGGGCTCCTGTAGAAACACGAGATGAAGGAAACACTCATTTGAATGTAGTTTGAATATCTGACATCTTCTGACTGAACTTTAAATCAACAGCTCTTCCTGATTCGGTGACGAACAAACTTTCCCGTCAACGTGCTGAAACTAGTTTCTGTCCCCCGACTGCATCTGAAACTCTAAACTTCATATTTGACTTCACTTTAAAGACTTTCAGAAAAACCTCCAGACAACATGAAACATAATTTCTACAATCAAAAGATTTTCAAACACACACACTTTATTGCAAAGGATTACCCTCCATGATGTTTTTGTCACATTGAACAGCTTCCAGTTTGATCACAGCTGCAAACAAACATCTGGATGCTTCAGATCAGCTGCAGCAAAGTAAACACTGATGGACCGAAGTGATGAAAATACAGAAAACAAGACAGACTTTTATTCTGCAGCAAACGTTAAGAAGAAATTAAATCTTTTCTCATTTTTTCCTCCTTGATTTTGACATGAAAGAATTTGGTCGTTTTCACGAAGCGTTCGTTCGTTCGAGGGAATGATGCAACGTTTCATCCAACAACAACAACAAACATCACAGACAGCAACACATCCAAGGATTTTAACTTTGAAATAAATAATTCAGGAGCCGGCCGGCTGATGGAAGTCATGTGACAGTAACGTGGACAGGAAGTGACCTCCGGCTGCTGGCGTCGGGCCCTCAGAGGTCAGAGGTCACGGCCGCAGATGCTTATGTGACCATGTACTCCTGACGTTTGTTGAGTCGGACCTGGCAGAGCGAGACGGCGCCGACCGCCACGTAGATGCCGGCGGCGATGAAGCAGTTGATGCCGACCTGGTTGTAGAGACTGTAGATGTTCTGCGGAGGGTTTTTACTGCAGGAGAGACGAACAGACGAGTTACTGCAGCTCAGATATCTGATCAGACATCGATCAATAC
>JBAJHX010000067.1:23009166-23014166 GCA_037176925.1 Amniataba percoides | reverse complement strand
AAGTTGAGCTGGTGCTTCTTTATTATTGTGCCAAACACACTTTGGGTAGTTTTGCTCAAAATGTTTGATTAAACTGAGTAACTGACTCATCACTGCTGAATATAAAGGTCAATTATTCCAGTATTGATTAATCTTTCTGATAGCTGGTCAGTTTTCATTTCTCATTTTGTGCAACAGTCCAAAAATGATTAAGATGGAAAAGCAGCACATCCAAAGATCTGACAAAGTGAAAGACTGCTTTTTGTCATAAATGGTTTTATTCTGAAAGGACTAATTGATTTTCAGTGAAATATTTAATTGTTTTAGCATCAAGAACTAAGAAGTTAGTTAAAGATATATCATCTATTTCAGATCAACACAATCAGTTTCTGATCAGAAGAGACGACACATTTTCTGATATGATAGATTTTTTTTATTGATAGTTTTCATATACAATAATATATATTTAAAGTTTGTGGATGAATTGTTGTCATTCTGCGTCATTTTACAGCAAAGTGATCATCAGGAGGGAATGAACGCTCGAATATAGACTTTTATTTTACAGTTGCATAAAAATACATCATCTCGTTTGTCTTATGTAGAGAATTTGTCCAAAAGAAAAAGGAAAAAGAAAAAGTATTTACAGTTTAAAATACTGATGTGAATGTTTTCATCAATGTGCTTTTAGTTCCCTTTAAAACCTCTGATAAAACTCTAGCAGCCCTTTTATAAAGTCGCATCTCACTCGACACGTCGCCGTCGTTTTTCAGCACCGACGCTCGACCAGAAAAACTCAAATCACAACAAACAACGTTTGACAAAAGAGTTTTAGTGTCGCTCGATCGCCTTCCTGCTTTTTGGGGGGAAAATATAGAAAAAAATATTTCTTTCTATTCACAAACGTATTTAAAGTGCTTCAAGTTTTTATCTCAAACTTTTTTCTTCTTAAAGAGGATTTAAAAAAAAACAAGAACCTCAGAGTTCAGGTAAATATTCAGGCTCAGGTAAACTTTAGTTTGAGGAGCTTTAAAATTATTTTTGATTCTCTGTTTTGTTTTCTCATCACAGAAAAGTACTTTTTGGTTTTGTAGAGGCGACTTTTTCTTGGTCTTTAAAATATTTGAACACAAATATTAGAACAATAAAACATCTGAATCTCATTAAATAGACTTTTAGTTTTCTTTTAATTAAACTAAACTAATATTTTACATCAATCACTTTTCTGATTATGAGAAAACAATCAGAAACGATACCTGAACAGAATCATCTCTGATCGCGTGACTACGGGGCGCAGGAAGGGTCAGTGTGTTTCTGACGGCCGGTGCTGAGAAACGACGGCGTGTTTCTGCAGCGAAACGTCACTTTAATACTGAGAAACTGGTTACTCGCTACCACGCGCTCAAACGTGTGTCTGAGCGACGACAAACAAACAATCATTCAAAAAGCTTTTTCAGAGACTTCAGCGCCGCCGGCATGAGACGACAAAAACGTTCAAGAAAGTGAAAAACAGACTGAACTTTTTTAAAGCTGAACGTCAGACTTTAGTTCATTTCCAGCGTGAGTGAAACTTTGAATTGATCTCGTTTGACTGATCATTACTTTTGATTGATCCTTGAATAGTTTCAGCGACAAAATTGAGAAGCTGGAGTCGATTAATATTTCTGATTTAAACATGAACTTGCTGTCGGCTGGAGGGTGTTTGAATGTTTGGAAAAGCAGCTCAGTTCAAACAGTCACACTGGAAATGAAAGATGTGAACACTCATGGATGCTCTTTTTCTTTTTTTACAGATAGTTTTTTCATTTTGATGGAGACTTTTTGGTTTAAAAACGGTCTTTGAAGCAGAAATCGTACGTTTGGGATGTGCAAAGTGGAAACAGATTAAAGCTGGCGTCTGTTCAGCTCCGCGAGTTTGGCAGCGAGAAGTTTCCGCTGAGAAAATCCATCCTGCTTCTGTCGGCTCGAGGGGACAAATCTTCACTCAGGAAGAAAAACGTCATCAACATTAAGTGATGGTGAAAAGATTCAATCTTCCCTCGATGGTTTCGTGTTAACGGGCCAAAATCTTTACAAGAAAAATGTTTGTAATATTTTATGTTCATATCTCAGGGTGAAATGAAAGATTGTTAATTTGACCAGTTTCTTAACACGAGTTTGATTTTGACAGGTGACATGAAAAAGACAAAAACTGAATTATGAATTTGTCTTCCTGTTAATGAAGCTAAATTATAAATGATTATGAGTTATTGATGTAGCCCATCATTTAAGAAACATATATTTGGACATTTTCTGCCTTTAAAAAAGAAAAACCGACTGGACCCTGTGTTTTGGTGTCGGGACAAAAATGATTTGAAACTTTGACAGAAGCCGGACGGACTCGCTGAGGCGGAGACGAGTCAGGAAATAAAGCAAGAAAAACAGAAAAAGCAGCAAAACATTTCTCACGTGACGCAGCGTTTCTGATCACGTGAAGAAAAGACTGACGTGGTCGAACTTGTGCAAAGTCGTGATGACGAACAATCTGCAGAGACGCGTCGCGTGTTGGACTCCCGTCCTCTCGGTGGCTTTGTTGGGGGGTAAAGTCACTTCTAAAAAACAGCTGATAGAGACGTTATGTACAAACCGCTCACAGGTCAGCTGATCAAACAGCTTCCTGTCGGCGTGCGAGGTCGGAAGTCAAATGTGATGTTTGAATCGACACGCGTGAAGAAAAACAAGCCGACACGTTGAGGCACGATGAAGAGTGAGAATACAAAACTGTACAAACGGAGAAAGTGCAAAAGTTGGAAGCAGAACTGCAGCTCGGCAGGTCATCGCAGCCTTTGACCTCTGACCTCTGCTGAGACAGCGACCTGACAGGCCGCGATGCTCATGATTATTTCAGACAAAGAGCAAAAACTAAACTTAATAAAACGCTGAAGAAACGCTCTTCGTTACAGATTTCTGTGGACAGCTTCACTTATTCTACAGTCTGTTTGATCCTCATCAAAAAAAACGACAAAACATCAAACTGATGTTCGATCAGAGCTGTCAATAATCAGCGATCAATGTGTGATCTATAACTGAACAGCCGGGGGGGGCACACTAAAATATTGTTCCTGAAAGGTGGTGTTTTTGGACCTGCAGCTCTTCAGAGAGAACAGAAAGCAGAAGAGCTGATGAAGTCGAAAGTTTCAGGCTCAGTATGTACAGTCAGGCTGCAGGAGGCTGCACGTATTCACATATAGATACACTATGAACAGACAGACGGACGTCTCGCCGCCGGCTTCCTTCTGGTAAAAGCAGAAGGCTTCAGTCGGGGTGACTTCGCCGCGACGGACGACTAAAACGTTTCGTTAAAACACAAAAATCTTCGGCTTCGACTGAAACTTTGTTCAGTGGCTGAATTTTGAATGTTTGTCAGGTTTGGTTGGTTTCTGCGGGGAGAAGAAACTCAGAGAGCGACGGCCTTCATGTGGGTTTGTTTCCTGTTCAACAGTTTGCTGAATCAGCGACGTCCCACGTCTGAGCTGATGCTCCGTCGGTGACGCTGCTCTCATCTGATGAAGTGCTGAGTCGGTCGGTCGGTCAAACCCCCGTCAGAGAAACTCTCAGCAGCAGCCTGAAGGTCCGAAAGTCTCGACGTCCATCAGGACACTCGTTTAACTTTCTTTTTATTTCAGTCCGCCCGGCGACACAGCCAGCGTGTCCTCGCTTCCCCAAAAACTGATGACGAATCCTCCATGAACAGTTTGAGGTGGGGGGGGGCGATCAGGTCAAATATCCAACAGAAACATTCAGAAACAAAACAAAAAAAAACACGAGATATCCAAAAGACAATCAGCTGATCTGGAAGTGACGAATCACCTTCAGCTCCGCCCACGTGGTGGCAGGAAGGGGCGGGGCTTAGAGCGACGCTGGCAGATGATTGGACAGAAATAAGGTGGGTCGGTGTCGATGTTCCTCCGGGTTTTTATCTCGTTGCTGGTGGTCGTCTGCGCCCACAGTGACGGGGTCATGTGACTCTGGGTGGGGGGGGGGGGGGGGGGGTTTAGTTTCCGGGGTGCTGGTGGGAGGTGAACGGGGTGAAGGAGGGGGGAGGAGAGAGAGACAGGGGGCTGGACTGAGGACTGACACCTCCATCGGGGGGGGAGTCTGCCGCTGACTGGGAAACACTGGGGGGGTAAAGGGGGGGGGGGTTATTGGTTTCTTATTGATGATGCGACACAAATACGAGTGACGTGTCGGAGCACGGCTCACCTGACCGTGTAGCTGCTGCGATGGGCGGGGTCTGTTACCCCGGCAACAAAGAGCTTCTTCGGGGGTCCGTCAGACTCGACCCCCCCTGGAGAGCGTTTACAACAACTCAGTAAGAATAGCAGTAAGAATCGTCTTTAACCTGATTTAATGTGACTTCATGATGCTGATTTATAACTAATTTAATTTCTGCCAGACGACAACAAACAACAAACTGTTAAAGCTGCTCTGATTGGCTGGACGAGAACACACCTGATCACACAGATCAATGATCTGATCAAACATTGATTACCTTTCCTCTTGAGCGGGGTCAACGCCGGCCATCTCACCGTGGTGCTGACCGCCGGCCTGCTGGACACCAACAGGAAGGTGAAGCTTCCACCAAAAACACAACAAAAGCACTCGCAGGGTTTCTGTTCACGTACCTGAACCTCCGGGTCGGACTCGGCGACGAGTTCGGAGTGACGCCGCTGTCCTGCGAGCCGAACCACTGAAGAAGAAACACAACACAACCGTCGAATGATACAAACGTTACAGCTCACGCATCCCCCTCTAAACTACGTTACCCATGAGCCTTAGCGTTCCAGAAACGAACAGATGAGTCTGAGCAAACAGGAAACCAGTAAAAAGCAGGTGGGGGGGCTCACCGCTGATGTGTGGTCGTACCACTGACTGACGGGAGGGACGGGGATCAGACTGGAAGCACTGTGGAGGAGAGAGAGAGAGAGAGAGAGAGAGAGAGAGAGAGAGAGAGAGAGAGAGAGAGAGAGAGAGAGAGAGAGAGA